>WSXT02110058.1:0-11217 GCA_011762715.2 Neuroterus valhalla
TCATAACCGAGCGCGGAGCGCGAGGTGAGATCACCATCGAGCGTGAAGCGCGAGATCCGAAAGACGCGCGCCCTAGGTGCGCTCAAACTTGCGAGCGAAGCGAGCTGCGCGCGGAGCGCGCGATGAGAATATGCCCGCGAAGCGGGCAGATTTTTATTTTTATTTTTATTGAAATTTTTCTTATCTTGGGTTAACTTAAGGCTCTACTGGCCTCAAGAAACATAGACGTCAGCGAATACCAATTTCCGCATTAAACCAAAACCTTCTTATTCAGAATGAGAATTCAAAAATAGTTATTGGCACTTTCGTCAATTGAAAATGTTTTCGAAATCCCTGAGTTTTGGTGAGTTTCTCTCATTTGAGGTTCGATGAAAATTATACCTGTCCATGGCATCGCCGTTTCATTCAGTTGTCGTCCGTGTTTCATTGTATTTCTTAGTTCTAACTTAGTGATACGTTTTGCTTACGAAAGCAGCAGTGTTTCTTTTTGACGATGTAATTTTTTTCTGCTCTATTGGATTCTCTCTAATTCTTTTGAGGTTCCAAATTTTCAATATTTTACAAAAACCTGACTTTTTGAAAAACGCAATATTTTAACATTATTTGACTTCGGATTGGTTTTTAACCATGATCGTTCGACTACGTATCGCAGGTAAATTGATTTCATGGTCCATGTTCATTTTGTTTCATAGTAAGAAAAAATTTATTTTTTTATTTCGTAGATTTCTATTCTGAAGAAGGCCCGCAGTGAGTGCCGAAACATTAAAAACGTTCATTTTTCGTTTTTCATGTGAAATACAAATAACGGTTGAACAACAACTTAAAATCGTTTTATTCATTTACTTTGTATTTATTGGAACGTAAGACCGAAAAAAGTACCAATAACTGAATGATCACGAGGTTCATTGGGAATAGTAATTTTTCATTTTAATGGTAACACAGAAAAGATGATAAGTGTTATGTTTCGGAAAATTAAAAAATTTTCATTTTGAATCCCAACTATTCAAAAACTATGCAATTTAGGACAGGCATTTGACTAGACATCTTGCGTATTCTTTTATGAATAATTTCTGAACAAAGTCCTCTAAAAGTTCGAAAGTCAACTCAGTTTTACTGATATAAGCACTCTTCTATTATATTTCCAGAATGAAGGTATTATTTAAATTAGAAGGAAAAATGTATTGGTCTTAAAAAAGTCATCTTTGTGGCAATCCCTCCTAACTACCTTACTTCGATTGTAAAAAAAATGCGATTGGACAATGGAGAAAACTGATCTTGACTAACAAATCGTGACCTCAGAAATAGAAGGTTCTATCTGAAATTTTGTATTTTACTCGTTTTTTATATTGAGTATTGGTTTTCAAATTAAAATCAACTGACTTCTGAAATTCAAGATAAAACCCTATGGCTCTAGGGTCGCGAAACTCAATACCTTTATCCATGATTACATAGATTGTTAGAAGAAATCCGTTGATCTATTGAAAGAAATTGGAATCGACTCAAAATTCATATAGCTGCTTCGATGCTAATATAGATAACTTAATTGAAACAGCCTTTTTCAGAATTCCCCAGTGGCATATGTTACTATATCATCTGAAAATTCTAAGAAAAAAAGACAAAAGGTATGTTGGAAAAGAAAAGAACTATGTCAGGTACCACATAATATAACAATCTGTAAACTATTGGCCTGATACTCTTAAAAGACATTTGCTTGAAGAAAGACATAATTTAGATAACGTATAAAAATCGAATCACAAATCTCATTTGATGTCAGTTTTTGTATCGGTGCTTTATCTTAGATTTATTCTAATTTTCCTTACATTTTTCCATTATTTATCTTCCTGAACGATCAGCCTTATTCTCTGAAATTAAATTTTTTTCTTAATCTGAAAAACATACACAACGAACGTGATGATTCAGAGTAATCCAATTCGATCGCGTGCTGATCGAACATCGAAATACGAAACTTGACGGCTTGCCGATCGAATAGGATTCTTCCGAACGGACCAGCCGTGCGTCGAGAGTCAACAGAAAGACAAGCTTGTTAAGAAGCTATTTTTTACTAGTGGTTCTGGTTTCATCCATTAAGGGGGTATTCTTGTCTAGGAGAATGAATTTGAGGTATTTTATAGGGCGTTATAAAAGGAAATCAAGGAACATTTTGATGAACCATTATTTTACCACATATTTATCGCCAATTTAAAAATACAAACAAACAACAATTTCGTAAAAAAATTAAAAATTCGAAAAGTTAGAAGCTGATGAAGTGGGAGTTCTCAAAAAATGCCACGTTCTGCTTGTCATGATTGTGAACCTCCCAGTAATCGGGAATGAAAAACAAATTCTTGATCCGAATGAATGCTACTATCGCGCTAGCCTAGGAAAAATAAAAAATAAAATTTTTACAGCAAACAGCGTCTATCTAAAACATGATGTAACTTTTCGACTATTTTTTTGACTACGAAAAATTTTTTTTCAAATAGTAAAAATTGAAAATCCTGAAGTTGATTTGAAAACTGAAACCAATTCGAATCATCAGGAATCCACAACCTTAAGGACCGACTCCCCTCTCTTGAAACTAGCAACATTGAGTACCGCTCAATCCCCACGTACAGTTCACTTGAACTTTGTTCTTACCATAATATTTTTCTGGCGTATCGTATGCGCCACGCGCGCTATTCCACCGTAAACCAAAGGGTTTCAAAAATAGAGAAAAGGGTTACAAAAATGGCATCTTCTTCCAAAAATGTATGTATTTTTCTATTTAGATAAATAATGGGCCTTGTGAAAATATAAATCACTAGTGCAACCCTCAAAAACCATGATTGGATAATTTTTTGTCTTTATTCACAAATTTACCATAATTTATCATTTTATTATAACAAATTTTGCATTGGTCTCATAATATGGGAGTCACAAGTTCAGATTTTCCAGATCTTAGTACTGATAGGACAATTCCCAGATAATTTATTCTATATCGATCCTAGAACTACGACGCACTTAAGATTCCATAATATTGGAAGTAGAATTTCAAGAGAGTACATTCTCACTCATGAAAATCTGGAGATATTTCACAAAGCCAAGAATTCATTTCAAAGGGGGAGATACCTTTAGGAAGGGTGAAATCAGTCAATTTTAATTATTGCCTTTCAAGGTGATAAAATAACGAGATCATTAATTCATTGTAAAAACTTTTTGTTACATTGGTAAAGTTTAAAAAAACATGTGATTTTCTTTTTTCTTTCACAAAGTGGCGGCCCTGCAGAATATTCCTTCGAGGGTTTGCTTCGAGGCATCGAAAACTGCTGCAGCTGTCAAAATTTTTTCATTCATCTGAGACAAAAGAAAGCTTTTTCTGTTCGACTACTGATATGTGAAAGGGGAGGATAAACCCGTAAAATAATAAAAAAGTTGAAAATTGAAATTTATATCGGTTTTTAATCGAAGATCCGAACTTTTGACCATTTTTCCAACAGTTTTGACCCTGAAAAAATGATATAATAACCCGATATCTTTAATTTCTTATGTATATCCTTCCGATAGTACTATAAGGAGAAACCCCCTGAAAATTTCAGCCTAATCGGTCAATAACTTTCCAAGTTACAGCACGAGCAGTTTTTGAATAGACAGTTTCGACTGATTAGTAACCCTGACATTTTTGAAAATATCTCTATAAATATTTAATATTACACTGTTTCCTCTTTGAAGTATATTTCTAACATATTATACATTCAGAATATGAGCAAAAAAATCGATTTTTTGGAAATTCCAAAGGCCCCCCCCCCCCCCTTAAGAGCTGAAGGCTATCAAAGCGAAGCAGCCAAAAAAAGAGGAGCATAAACCAGTCGATTTGCACATATTTCCCTTTCATACGCAAGCGGTTGAATACACCGTTAATATCATTACAGAAGCAGATAATCAGTCTCAATTAAACAGAGAACTGGTTTTATTAGAGTTGCGCTGAAGTCTAAAGAAATAAAACTGACTTTAAGGACAAAATTACAACTTAGACTGACCTTAATTTCGATCATACTCACGCGGTTGGATGTTTGAGTAACTATTGGCTGGTATTGGTTAGGTTTCTCAGTTCTGCGTATTTGTTCAAAATCATGCGTCTTCGAATTAGGCTTCTAAAGGGCCTAAACTAGTTTTCTATCTATTATAAATTCATTAGTATATGAAAAAAGTATGCTGACTTATTAAAAAACTTTTCCATAAACTGAATTCCCATTTCCTCCTCTTCTTTTTCCTGTTTCTGAAGAAGGGTTGTTTGAATTTAAAAAAATAGTATATTACACTACAAGGGTAGAAAGTTGAGATTCCTGCACTGCGTGATATGGTGCACGAGACGAAGCCGAGGACATCATATCTCGCAGTTCAGGGCTTTCAAACTTCTGACCGCATAGTATATACTGTTTTTCTTCATATCCGGTCGAAGGTACGTCGAACAATCATGTTTTCATGAACAATATATGTACATTAGAGCATGTATTGATGCCTGCCCCGACATTCGCAGCACGAGCGAAGCCAGTGTTGCTGGTCGAGTGGCAGGCATCAAATACGAAAGTAAATGTAATCACTTATCTTCAGAAGAAATAATTTCAATTCCAATCTTTTATAACCTTTTCCTCATCCGTTGTTTTGCCAAGAGAGAATGATTTATTCATTTTGTTCATTTTTTATTATAAATCTTTAGTTATTGATAATTGGTAAATTATATTGACTAATATATGAAAACACAAATGAAATCCAAGCAAGCTTCCAGGTTATCTGAACAAGCGGGAGTAACAGCAGAAATAATTCTGGCTGACGGCAGCAACTAGAGTCTTGTAAATAACGACCTTGAGGTTTGCTATATAAAATGAACAGTCCGACACGAAAACTGAGCTAACCATTGGAATCATCTTCCAAATGTCAATAGCGTTGAAAGTTCTCCAACTGTTTAAAGAATGATTTCTTTAGAAGACGAAAAATCGCGCACGTAGACGTTTGGAAGACAATTCCGATAATCATCTTAGTTTTTGTGTCGGACTGTTCGTTTATTAATAATTGACCACACAAATTTCTAATCTATAGCATATAGAAAACTTCAGGGTCGTCATGAATTGAGTATCGGTGCGCGCGAGTAAGTTTTCGCTCCCGGTGTTACAGAGGGGGCAGGTGTAGTTCTATCAATGCTTAAAATTAGACTTCCTGCCTTACAATTGATGCTGGAGGAACGTACTTTCGACCGAGGTATGAAGAAAAAGTATTTTTTAGAGATCTGTCACTTTCCTTGACACAGCTTTTTTATGAAATCTATTATTCTGCAGTTAATCAAGATAAACATGTTTCTTGAGGTCCTACAGGGAAAATAGCATCAATGAGCCTTGATGAAATAAGCCTCAGGTTCTTCCGTTGCCCGAGATTTAAATGTGAACAGAGCCGTAACTAGGGCGGTGCCGTCGGTGCCCTTTGCCCCGGGCACAGACCACGCGGGGGCGCAAGATACACGAATAAATTACTTGAGGCAGGGGAGGAGGTCGAAAAATTATAAATTGGCTCCGGGCGCAAAAAAGGCTTGTTACGGCTCTGAATGTGACATCCTTCTCTCCTCCCACCCTGACCAAATTAATAAGCGCTTGTGCTATCAAGCCTATTGCGCTGAACCCTCAACAGTTCTTTCTCAGTGTTAAGCTATAGACATCATGACGAAACCCAAACTGTCGACGACTGTTTGCGTTGCAGTTTCTTCGGGTCCCACGAAATAGGCCCTGATCGATAGTGTATATGAATAAACTTTGAAATAAACTTAAACCAAACATAGAGTATAGACGAGTGAAAGTATATACGTATTAGAGAAATAATATTGATGAATTGAAAAAAGAACAATAGGGAAATTAAGTTCGATTGTTACAAGGGAAAAGATTGAAATCTTACAAGTGAGTGTGGGTCTGGAGCTAGGAATGTGAAGAAAGTCTTCATGGGGTTATTGGGTGGAAAATTAGTATCTGTGTAATGGTCAGGAACAGAAGTAGCATGATGAGTCTTTGTGTAGTTCTTGTTCATCAAAACAGTATAGCGATATGTAAAGTGTAGGCCGCTAGTGTTTGAGCAGCGTTTTGGACGATTAAATTTTTCTGAGCTCTAATGAACTTCGACACTGATCAAATTTGGGAATTGGAAAAATCAGAGGAGAATCACCAATCTTGCTTCGTCACATAAGTTCAGAATATTCGAAACTTTCAATAATAATTATGGTCAGCTGTTTTCTCATTTAATTTTCGATTGTTTTCATATTTTATCTCAGTTTTATGATACATTGATCTGAAATTCAGAAAAAAACGTCTTTTCAATCAATTTACTCTTATTCAAATGAATGCCTCAGGACAATTTAGAAGTTCAAGCGAGCTATAGTTATGTAAACAGGGACTCACCACGTGATTCATACTGTTAAAATTTTCTTTCTCCTACAATGTCTCTTGAATGGAAGCCCTTAAATAGTTACAAGAAAATAACGATCATGTCGAATCTAATTGAATCTCAAAGCGGAAGAAAAAAAATGAATTTAGGGATTGTGCCACTTGTGGTGTTTCCTACCACCCGGGATGTGCTAAACTTTCTAAACCTTTGGCTGATGGTGCATATGGGAAGTTTTGCGTTACAAATGGCAGCCAGCGAAGCAGATCCAGTTCCTACGATCCTGAAAATAGCATAACTGTTGATGAAATGACTAAAATGTTGAACGCACTAAAAGTCGAGGTCTTGAGTGAGGTACATAGTGTACAAAAACCTGTCCAATCCTCTACTACAGTGTTTACCTTTCGATTTGATTTGTTGGACGAAAAGTCAACACTTCACACTTGCCTGAGTACCGTGAAAAACGAAACTTTATTACCAAAATGTTAGGGGCCTTAATGGTAAGATAAATCGACTACTGTGTACTTTACAATCAGTGAAACAATATTTTATATTAAATCTTTTCATGTGCACCAAAATGACAGAGTTAATGAAATAGGAAACGGCATACTAAGTGCTGTCAAGATGAAATAGGAAAGCTGATACATTAATATTTTGTCATATTTAAGAATATTTACTAGAAATAGATATGAAATGTATTAAAATTAATATTGAGAATGATGGTATATTTATATTACTAACTTATATCCCACCTTATGTGACAACTACTCAGTTGGAACTTTTATTTGATATGATAATTTATGTACGTTTCTCATGAGTTCAAAATATTGTTCTATTAGGTGACTTCAACATTCCTTATCATTTTCTCCACTAAATTCAATGATGGGCGATCTTAAGTCCTGCGCACTTTTGCTCTCCATAGACTTTTTCAGTTTACAAGAAGTAAGCAATATTGCTTATTGTAATTCCGTATTTTATAATACAATTTATAAATTATTTCAAAGAGCATAGTCCGCTATACAGAACCACAAGACTGGCTAAATATTCCTGCTGGTTCACATCTGATACAATAAGGGGCCCTAATATTGAACAAAAGTTATGTATAAAATACAGAAAAATTATTAGAGTAATGTCTTCATTCAATTTGAAGCTCTTAGAGCAAATTTAAAAGGGAATATTAGTAAAGCATATGCGAATTATGCATCTAGGGTTGGAAATACCTTGATAATATTAATCCAAAGACCACTTTATCCTGATCACACGTTGATAAAGTTTCACGTGCCATGCAAATACCAGGAATTATGCACTATAGAGGATTTCAGCTCAAGTCACAGACTGATATCGTTCTTGCCTTTTCAAACATTTTTGGTGGTGTGTATAATATCCCTGAGAACCCGAGCATGTCTAACACATGTCACAAATCTAATATCCATCTACTTGAAGATATAACTCAGATATCTCCTGATGATGTAATGCAGGCAGTTATATCTCTCGTCGAAAAAAACAGCAGGACCCGCTCCCTTACCTTGCTATGTCATAAAAGATTGTGCATCTGTGTTTCTAATTCCTTACACCATCATACTCAACAAAGCAATCTCCACAGGCAAGTTGCCATCACAATGGATGGTTACGAGAGTATGTCCAACATCTTCGAAAAATACCTGTATAAAATTATTAAGGGCTCATATAAAACAGCTGTATCCACTGCTCAACATCACTTTCTTCCAACAAAAAATCCACCTCTACAAATTTTATCACTCCCCTGCAACTTCTCTCTAAAGCTTAATCAATTTGATCAGGCAGATATTATATACACTGATCTTTCAAAGGCATTTGACCTTGTTGACCACGGAATACTATTCGCTTAACTGCAAGAAATAGATTTAGCTGATGAGATCATTGCAGGTATCCAGTCTTACATCCCTGATAGCCAAATTTATTCCAATATGGGGGATGTAACTCAGCCGCCTTTTTTCCCTCATCTGGTGTGCCGCAAGGCTCCAATTTAGGACATCTACTATCTGCAATCTACTTTAACGATGAAGGGGAGGTGTTTGCCATTATTATTTCATTCCTCCTGTATGCAGATGACACCAAAGTTTTTTTACCGATATGTATGCATTTTCAACTCTGGTGTATCAACAACCCGCTTGATCTCAGTATAGCCAAATGGAGAATAATAACATTTACTAGAAAAGCTGATTCATGAAATACGATTATAGTGTTCAGGGCGGAATGCTCGACAGAGTGTCTATTACACCAGATTTGGGTGTAAAAATTGATGCGGGTCTCACATTCGTACCACAAATAAATGATCTAATTTCTAGCGCTGATAAACTCGTGGGCTCCATCCTACGGACATGCAGGAATTTTGAATCTACCAAGCCGCTTTAAAGTCATTTACATACCTTGGGCAAGCCTCGCGCGAATATGGTCGAGGTAATTATTTTTGCAGCAGGGATAGTATAAGGCCGAGGTTCCTTAACCCTGCTGCAACCATAATGACTGAGAACGTATTCGCAGGCGAGGCTCGGCCATGGTGCTCAAAAAATACTTCATTCTGTGGCGAACGTATTCGGGGAAAGTCATTAAGTAAATAAGTAGCGTACATCGCAACAATACACAGATCTGACAGTTATACTTATCTTCCAGATTTGTAATATCTTTTCTGCATAACATGCGCGCGGCGCCCATACAGCTGACAAAGGGAGCTACTCGGCCGTATAGAGAATCCACTGGCGCATACGCGTATTATTCACCGATTGAGTGTCGTCTGTACGTGAAAACCTCCATGCCATCACCTAGGATGAAAAATACTATTTAATACATTAGTCCGCTCAAAGCTCGAATATGCTTGCATCATATGATCTGCTGAGAGCAAAAGCGAACGAAAAAAGAACGGATGGAAAAACAAATTAAAAATGCGCGGGAGCAAAGGCGACCTGAAAAAAGGTGAGAGCAAAAGCGAACCAAGAATGATGTGCGAAGGTTTCTCCACTTTGCTCCTTCACACCGCGTGGTCCCTCTTCTCCTCGACGGTCCCCTTACGCCTTTTCCGGCAATACCTCAAGAAATTTTCTGTTTATTTTTCTCAAGAATAAAACTGCAGTGGACTTTTTCGCGATTTATAGTGAATGATCTTAGTGTTTTAATAATGGATTTATCCGACAAAGGTGAGTTAAATGTTTTCCAACTGTACAACTATAATAAGTAAAGCGGCTAGGAAAGCGAACAAAATCGGGAAGGATAATCAAAGCTACAAAGATCAAGGATCAAACACTATGCAAGTGCAGAATGTCCTGTTCCGAAAAAATAGACGTTCGAAGACAACAGAAACTGTTCACCGCATTTTATGAGAATTCGGACGCGACCCAAAAAACCTTGATTCTTCGAGCTCGACTACGACTTCGCAAACCAACGAAAAAAAAAGGAAAGTTTTTGCCTATTATTCCACTGCAGAAGAGGGAGATCAAGACCTCGTACAAGTTCGTCGATGGTCAAGGAGTTTCGCACAAAGTTTTCAGTATATTTCCTCTTGGTTTATACCAAGTGTCGACGTTACGAGTCTACAGAGCGACAAAATCTGCATTTTCCAACTCAAGTGCATCTGAAAGACGTAGAAGATCAACACCACGAAACAAAACCAGTGCCGAGGCCAGAAATGGGGTCCAGCGATTTATCGACAAAATTACCAAGTACGAATCGCACTATGGAAGATCTTCGCCCCAGAAAAATTATCTCCCTGCTGATTTATATCTGACAAAACTGTTCAATTTGTATGAATCTTGGTGCTTTCGTCGAATTTTTCAAACGGACTACAACCTCAGTTTCAAACGACGACATACGGGTACGTGCAAAATGTGCGATAGTTGTAAAGCGACTCTAAAAAGCCTCTTCTTTCTCCAGAACCAAGAGAAAATACCATCAAATTGCAACAAGAACATTGGGCATTGAGCGTGCAAATTCAGGCCCACTTTTGAAGAAGACGTCACCATGGGAGGAACTTACACCGCTGTTTTGAATTTTGAATTGCAAAAGGCCCTCGCAACGCCTTTCCTGTCCGTTAACAGGATTTCATCGAAAAGAATAAAGATTATTCCCAGAATGTCATACAAAAACTCTACATGTTCTAAAAAGGGTTTTCTGGGATTCAGAAATAATTCACTGAATTCCAGGAAATGATAACCTAGATTTTAAGAAATCATTCCCTCAAACTAATATAGATTTTTTGAATTGCAGCTCATATTGGCTGCAAATATCAAAATTAACTTGCTATCAGAAAATTATTTCTCTAAATTTTAATAATTGTTTCCCGCTATACTGGAAATTTTCCCTGATTTTCAGGACATATTTCATAAAAAATACAAACGCGTTGACAAGTTTCAGTGGTGAGGAGAGGAGTGAGGAAACCGCCGAGGAGAAAAGGGACCACGTGGTGCAAAGGAACAAAGTGGGGGAACCTTTCCACATCATTCATGGCTCGCTTTTGCGCTCACCTTCTCCAATGTCGCTTTTTCTCTCGCGCGTTTTCAATTCGCTTTTCCGTGCGTTTTTTTCATTCGCTGTTTCTCTCAGCGTTTTATATGGTCTCCGCAATATAAGAAATATGTCGCTGCGATCGGAAAATGTCAAGAGAGATTTCTAATAATAATAAAAATATCTTAGCATTTGCATGCGGTAGCCCTATTATATAATATATAAATGCTTTATTCTAGCCTCTAGGGCCTAAAAATACGCAGAGTATGTCTGCTACATCAGATGTTACATGTATTTACAATCCTTACAGTAATCTTATTCTAATCTTATATCCTAACTTTA
>WSXT02110069.1:0-11217 GCA_011762715.2 Neuroterus valhalla
GCTTCCCGTTCCCCCCCCCCCCCCCCCCCCCAATTCAATTTGTTACATAGATGGCCTTTGTCGGTGTTATAATTCGAGGCTGAAATTGAGGAAAACGCGAAAATTATATATTTAAAACCATAAGAATTTCTGATTTCTGAACAGGTTTTATGACTGCATTGGAATTGGAACTGTTCCAATCGGTACCAAATGTGGAATTCAACACATATTGGATCCCCTGCACCTGGTTTATAAACTTATTGAAGGAAGCCCGACACAGTCATAGGTTGCCTGATGCACAAGGATTGAAGATTATAATGGAGGTATATCAATCAGAATCGATTTTTGGAAAATTAATTGCGCGTGCCTGTTATGAAATAAATCATTTATTCACTGTTGCATCGTTTACATTTATCTTTATCGCTTGATATATTTTTGAGACAATTGGAAGAAGCTTGGATGATTTATTTGGTAAGTATATCGATGGAAATGTAGAGGGATTAGATACGATTTTCCGTGAAAAAACTTAATGGGGAATTGATTACTGGCGCATTATTGCGCCAGCGTTGTTGCAGCATAGACTGCCAGTACTGGCGCAGTGCCGACAAGACCTTCGCATTATTTCAACTTTCGGTATTGGCTGTCGGTATTGCGTCAGTGCTGGCGGATAGTACTGACTGCGAGTACTGTCACAGTATCGGACATGCTGCATTTGATTTTTTCTACAAATGTGGTCAAAAATCCTAATTGCTAATAAGTTGAAATGGAAAAGAAAATTCTCACGAGAAGCATACGAATATTCTGACTTAATACAAATTTTGAATCATTCCGAGAAAGTTAAAAAAAAATTGATGAAGATTTTTTGCAAGTTTTAGAAATTCTGCAACGATTTCAGAAAAATTCAAGAATTCCCAGAGGTATCGAATGATAGAAGACTCGAATGTGTCAACGTAACTAAAATTAATTTAACTCCACTCATACGATAAGTAACTAATAAATTCATCATTACATAAGTACACGTTTATATTGTACCCACATTTCAGGAACGTGAATTCACTTTTAAGGATAAATGAAATTCTGAAGTTCCATTCAGATTCGAACAAGATACATAGTTGGGCCAAAGGCGATCAGCGCCACAGCTTCCCATTTTCCCCGCTGAGTTAAATTGTAAATTATAATCATAAGCATTGTGTCATGCCCCTAAAAGAGTCTCAAGATCAGGCTGGGGCGAAAAACCAAGATTGTGCGTCCAGGAAACGCCAATTCAGTCTGTTCTTTGAGAATAAAATCTCGAAATTTCGCTAAAAAGCATTAAAATTCAAGGTTTCGCAAAAATTGGCTTGAAATCGATACCGATACCTTCCAAGGGTGACTCTATGATGAAAAGTCATCAGAGGGTACTTGCAGGTCCGTACCGAGTCGCCAAAGTCTCCTTCCATGCTAATCCTCATGGAGGGGGAAATGGTTCAAAATTGCGTATTTTCGAGTAAAACGCTTAAATAATTGTGCGTTCCCTGGGCCATGTCTGTCTACGAGCACACGAGCGTCTGTGCCACCTCTACACTCAGGCTGGACCCATCCCCCCCCCCCGGTCGTCGGTCTCCTTCTCCTCCTCCCTCTGGTTGAGTGTTCTCGAGACTTGTCAGAACCTGTCAATGGCTCGTACTGTCGGCTCACGCCTAATGTTCGTTTTCTCGCAGGTGTTTGTTGACGTTGTCGTTATAGTTTCTTCTTCTCATTGTCTCGTCGTTGGTTCTTTTGGTGGTAGGGATTCTGGTTCTGCCTCCACCCCCCTCTTTGGTTTGTATGTCAGAGCATATAGAAATTCGCAAAGAGAGACTTTGTGCAGTGCCCTATATTTGGTCCTCCGAAAGATTTTGGTCCGAACGTTTTGCCAACGAGGGCTGACGTTCTGCGATATTGTCAGGAAGTTCGAAAGGCAAAGGGGCTGTCTTCTAGGAAAAGACAAGGAGCCTTCGTTCGGAGACATTGCCGACCAAGTCCGTTCCAAACTAATAGTTATTTGGGAATCTGCTTCTATACCAACGGTCTCAGAGCAGCGCATTAAAGAATGTCTCACAAATCTTTATAAAAAATACACGACGTTGAAAAATTCATTGAAGAGTAAAACAACTTCTCAAAGTGATAAGGCTGAGGAAATCGCTGCCATCAAGGAGTACTGCTCTGAATTATTTAACATAGCCGTTTGTAAGTGCGTTGACTTGTCTAGGTGCTCGTGTCCCAAGGGGACAAAGGTGCCAGCCGGAGAGCATGCCTTCTATCTTGACCAAAGAGGTAAAAGACTCATGGGAATCGCCAGCGTAGATGTCTCCGGAACAAAAAGAATACATAGGAGAGCAAAACGTGATGCAAAAAGAGGCAGACATGAACTTGTGAGACCCTCGATGTTATAAAGTTGAAGCAATTTGAGTGTGACTTACCTGTGATTGAGCCCACTGATCTCAGCTCAGATCAGAGGTATCTTCATAAGATATCAGATGCCATACGGTTCGGAGCGTACTCTGCTGAGCTGGCCTCCCGGAAGATGGGCCCCATCAACTTGGCTCACTGGCTAGCAACTGCAAATAGAATTCTGAGATTACACATATCAACAAAAAGACCCACAAACAAACTGCAAGTATTAGTTGAATACTTACTCACAGTATACGCACCTCAGTGGTTCCACATGAGACAGGATAAGTCTATCGCTGATGTAAGTCGGCACCTCTTCCAAGCAATCAAATTGTCGAGGTTTCTTCCTCTAAAGTACCGAAATGTGGTAAACACTTCCATTCAGATAAACGGCTTCTCTGCCATGCCAGAAAATGTACTTCTTGGAATGGTAACCGACCCTAGGCTTACCGTTCGCCAAGACGCACTCACCAAAATCCTGGAAGCAAAACATAAGCAACAGACGACTGTTATATACAATATTGTGCCAAAAATTATTCTTGGAGCTAATGATTACACAGAATTGTTTGATTGCGAACAGACAGATGTTTCACTTACCGTACTTCCAGTTTTAATTCCTATAACAGAGGATGGAATTACCGCTAAGCTATCTATGGCCGATGGTTTGGTACCAGACTGGGACTTTACATCTTTTCCTTGTCACACAGTAGCGGTGGAAAGACCTGTTTGACAGGAGACTTAGATGAGCACGTTCTACATATGGTTGGTTGGTCAGGGCGTGGGTGGGGCCCGATGTGCAGCAACCTCCACGTAGTGGGCTCTGGGTCACTCGAAGTAGTAGAACTCAGTGAGCTAGGAGCTGCACGAGTATTTAGGCGTTTTACTCGAAAATACGCAAATTGGAGCCATTCCCCCTCCACGAGGACTGGCATGGGGTGACTTTGGCAATGCGGTGCGGACCTCTAAGTACCCTCTGATGACTTTTCATCGTAAAGTCACCCTTGGAAGGCACCGGTATCGATTTTAAGCCCATTTTTGCAAAACCTTAAATTTAAGTGCTTTTTAGTGAAATTCCGAGATTTCAGCCTCAAAGAACAGACTTAAGATATTATCCGATTTCAAAATTTCAAAGTGCGCTGAGTTTTGGATTGGGCTAGGACACTTTTTCGCACCCAGGCGTTTCCTGGACGCACAATGTTGGTTTTTCACCCCAGCCTACTCAAGATTTGATTAGGCTCACGAAGGAATAATGAGGAGATCTAATTCCGTTTCGCTACATGGCAATAGGTGTGCGAGTGAGGAAGTTTGTTGAATTGACTAAATTAGAGAGGTTATGTTCGTTCGTTTTGATGCAGATTGCAAAATGTTTTTAATTGCAAGTTTTAATTATTTAAATTATTTTAGTTTCTTTCAACACGGTCAAGTGAAGGACTTCAGCGTTAAGACTCGTAGAGTCAGAAGAGTGCATTATGAAAGTGGTAAGTATGTAGATCAAAGGTGTCCAACGCGTGAGCAACGGTGTAAATAACTGTCACTCGTCAATCCCCTCTCTTGCCATCTTTGATGCGTTCATGCGGTGAGTGGGATGTGGGAAGGGGTCCTCGGCGACCAGGCTGTGTGAATATTGCGCGCACGTAGGTGCGGTCAGGCGCAGTCAGACGGAGCCCGTGGCGAAACGAGAAGAGGATTCTCGATGGAGCGCTCGGAGAAGGGGGAGAAAGGAGAAGCGCGCCAACTTTGCGTTAGACTCCCCTGATGTAGACTATAATGAAATTGTTTGATCATAAAATTTAGAATTGTATCTTTCGTAGGATGATCAGCAGAAGAACATTACCTGTCTTACTTGCGTCAATTCGACAAACTTTTTCACACGTCTCAATATTTCTTCGTTATTAGGCTATAAGATGAAGTTGCTACCTTTATAACAGGCTTCAAGGTAGAGGTTATCTCAATTTCTGGAGGGCATAAGATAAGTGAATAATCAATTGTCCCCGATATATAACTTTCGTCACCGTTTATGGGGAGGTCATGACCATGTGTACTAAAATTACTGTATAAATAGCCGGATTTTTTCAGTACACGTGGCTTGTCTGCCTCAAGGAAAAAATTAGAAATATACTTACAGATTGTACATATCACGGAGTAATAATAAGGAGAACAGCACCTCGAGTGCCATACTGAGACTTCTAGAACCTGCATCTTAGATTAGATTTATTCCTGATGAAAAATGTACCTAACAGTTGATATCCAAACATACGAAGATCTCAAGCTGAATTAGGAACAACAAATAACAAGAATGATGAAGTTTGTATGTTGAAGAAACAAAAAAAAATGTAGAACACTAAACCCATACATGAGACATGGAGTATAATAACACAATTTGGGAAAAAGGTTAAGCCAAAAAGATAATTTTTTCTAAGAAAGTTAAATTCCGAGGAGAAAAGTAGAATTCCTCACAAAGAAGATGAATCTCAACAAAGAAAGTTCTGAAAGATAAAAATTTTCTAAAGAATCTGGAATCCAAGTAGCCAAGAGCCTGTGAAGTCTGCATTAATTCCTGACTGATGACCCCTGACTTTCAAACTTTGATCCCTGACAAATAATCCTCCACGTTTGACGTCTGACCCCTCACCGTATGATTTTACCGTCTGAGCCAGCTCCTTACCTACTTATCTGAACTTTTATTCCTGACCTTTTATCCCAGTCAATGACCCTCACCTTTGACTTCTCAAATGTGAAATTTCAACTTAAACCCCTGAGTCTTGGCACTTAATTTTTCTTTTTAATGAAAATCAATTGATTCAAAGATAAGGGATTGAATTCCAGGACTTGGAGAGGCGAGCAGGACAAAATTTGTTCCGAAAGGGAGCGCGATGGGTGGAAAGGACATCTTACCTTTTTGGATTTGACCCTTATTTCATGAACTGTGATCCTCGCCTTTGTTCTTTAAAATTTGATTTTTTGACCCTGAACTATAATCCTTTACCTTCAACATCTGGTATTCAGCCATGATATTCACGTCTGACTCCTTAAATTTGACCTCTTCTCCAAACATATCATTCAGCTCTATTCTATTAACTTTCGCCTCTGACCTACAACTAATGACACACAGCGCTATGAAACGTACAACTCACGAATAGCGGGAAATTTCGCGGTGTAATATTCGTCTCCCGGCTCTTTTTCCGATTTTCTGCCATTGCAAATTCATCCTGGCTTTCTCTCAGCTCTCCCGGGTCTGTGGCCACCCCGCGCTCATACTCCAAGAACTTTTCAAGTTCAGGCGCAGGTACTGCCGCCGCCATGAAATAAATTTGGCATATTCAAATTTTTCGGAACTTTTAGAATCAAGGTGTACAATACAACGTGGAAATAAGGAGCTGTTGATGATTCTCCATAATTTAAAATGATTCAGATGTAACGTAGTTAAGAAAATCCAACTTTTTTGGGTTCAAATTTTCTTCTGTGTCTGTAGTATTTTTCCAAGCACAGTTCCAATCTCATGAATACGGATGAAAAATATCGTTTCTGTTTTAGTTGGAATTCTCTCCAAATTAGAAAGAATAACACCTTTCAGTATTCTCTATCACTGCGCCAGTACTTGTCCCCCAAGCAAGGACGTAGCCAGCCAATGGCCCAGAGGGGGGCAAGTTGATATGGAGAATGAGAAAAGTATGAATTGTAGGTCAAGTCGAAAAAGTGGTTGCTTGACATTTGCCAAATTTTTCAGAATCTCTAGGGTGGCTGCCCCTCTCCCCTTGGCGACGCCCTTGCCCCTAAGGTTTGGCTGGAAGATGGCATGACCTATGCCCCTAGTAACTTCAGTTAACTCCTTGTCCACTTTTCATTCTAACAAGGGGACCTTCAGGTCACCTAATTTTTGTTTTGGTCGATACTCTCCTCAGTGATAGAAACCTACTAGAAGTTTTCTGAATCATCAAGAAGGCGCAATTTTCAGCCATTTTTGAGAAAAAATGCATTGAAAGAATTTTGTGCGGATGGTGATGTCCCTGGTGTAGTACTACGTTCAACAGCCGTGTGGCTCAGCTGGTAGGGCGCACAGTGGTGCCAGTATATGGAAAAATGGGACATGTTAAAAAAATTTCCGAAAATCGAGACAAAAATGGTATCTACATGGTTTTTTGGGTCGCTGAACAAGAATATGATGTCGAAATGATCGAGAATTGATTCTGAGTGCAAAATTTTTGCAATTTATCCTTTTTCAAAATATTTTTCTGAAAAAAAAAGAAAAATTTTGTGAAGATTGCATAAGGAAGCAAATCGCAACAGGTAAATGAGCAAATCTTTTATTTTCAAAAATTTCTCAATAGTTTTTACCCTTGCAGAAATAGGACATGATAAGAAATGTGCGAGAATCGAGTATGATGTGAAGAAAATCAATCTCTGCCATTAAGTGCAAAAGATTGCTATCAAAACATATCCCCGCAATTTTTTACAAAAATTTTTTTAATATAAATTTAATAGGAAGTTAGTAATCATATCAGGTGATTGAACAAATTTACTCATTTGCGCAATTTTTCTATAATACTTGTTTACCTTGCAAAAAAGCATAATAATTTTTAACCTTCCGTGATCTACCTATAATGGCATGAAATTTTATAAAATTTATATTATTGATCTATTTATTCTCGCCGATCACAAATATTATCCCTAGAAAATCCAATATTTCATTGAGTGCGAACGTTTCGTCAGTTGAAATCTTTGCAAAATCATTTTTTCTTCAAATAATCATCTTTGAAAACAAATAATTTTAACAGGTAAATAAATTTATTTTGTCCCACGTGAAATTTTTGTTGAATATTTTTTGTGTTTAGAAGCTAATACACACAATACTATATAAACATACATGAACTGCATACAGATATTATAATGAACCTGCGTATTCCGAGACTGCAATTCCGAACTATTTATTTAATTTTTAGGTTATTGGAAATATTTTCAATAGTATCACAGCATACTTGGATGGTTTTCACTTTGAAAAATAAACTGCATTTGTGAAAGCTTCGCAATATTGTGAGACTTAGAGTTCTGAATTTCTCAAAATAGCCGAAAATGAATTTTTTCAATCTTCAATTGCTCATGGCTATTAATCTGTAATTTTTTTGTACATGACGCACCTTATATCTTTTTCTTATTTTAGAAAACATTTTCAAAAAAAATTGGCTACAAATCATAAAAAAAAATTTTGCAATAAATTGTTTTTAAAAATTGTCTATAATAATTGGCACTATAATATATCGATAAAAAATCTTGAGCAGATGTTTTTGCATAATATTTTATGAAATTATATTCTGATGTGAAGCAAATTGATATTTATTTAGCGATTTTTAAATAAGTAATTTATAATTCAAGGAGATTTTGATAAATAAATTATGTTTAGGCGGATATCGGCACCCGTTTTCAAGTTTTTTAGGCACTAAGGAATATTATTTATCACTTTTATTAAAAATATGGATGGGATGTTGCCGAATACTATAACTTTTCTCTAAATGTACTTTTTTTTTATAAAGAAAACTTATGCAATTTTCATGAGCATTCATCAGCTGAGCCATCCGGCTGTTGAACGCAGTACTACACAAGAGACATGACCATTCGCACGAAATTCTTTAAATGCATTTTTCTCGAAAATAGCTGAAAATTGCGCCTTCTTGTAAGTCCGTTTATATTTCATTCCATTAGGAAAATATAATTGTTCTGACAATTTATCATCGTTTATAGCTTTCTTCTTCTATATTGATACTAAGAAGTTGCAGTTTTTCTTTAAATGTTTGATTTTTCATCACTTTTTATTTTCAGAAGAGTGATAATCAATTCAGAATATTTTTAATTTTCTAAACAATTTATTATTATTGATGATGATATTTTTTTAGCTTGAAGATGGGAAGTTGTGTTTTTTTATGGAATCGTTAACTATTTGTCCCCTTTTTACTAGAATTGACTTGATAATTGATTAGATTTTTCATATTACTACTTTCCGTTGGAAAATTTGTAGTTTAAGACCGGTGCGTGAGGAAATATTTCGAATACTTTTTTATCTTCAATTTCTCAGCAGTCTTAAATATCGAAACTTCACCTAATTGTCTCCTGATATGACAACTACACTATCCTACAGAATTATTAAATTTTAAAAATTAGTGCATTATTTATTAGGAGAAAAAATATGTAAATAATTTGAATGTTTTGTTTAGGAGTTCAACGAATTTCGTTCGAAATGTGGACTTCTTTGGAGTTACGATTGGGTCTCAATTCCATTAGTCTATACTCAAGTGGTGACTCTAGCAACTTATAGTTTTTTTGCGGTTGCACTTGTTGGTCGACAATATATCGAAGGTGCCAAGAAACCTCTCCAAATGCAGATCGATGTTTACATACCGATTTTCACGGTCTTACAATTCTTCTTCTTCATGGGTCTACTTAAGGTACAGCACTACTTTTTTCCATAAAAAATTATTCAAAACATAGTAATTTCAGTATGAAAAGGATATGTAATTGATTTTCCCTCTCATTCTCCTTGGAAAGACAACTTTGCATGCATGTGGTGCCGGCGTAATGTGAAAGTGTCGAAACAGGTAAAAAACCACACCCCACAGTCGCGCTGCAGGTTCGCGTGATTTTGACGCTGTGGTATTGCACACCCGGTCCCTACAATAGACTGACGACAGCGCCAGGCGTCGGCCGGCCATTGAGGCAACGTTATATGTGTTGTGTATATGTACTGTATTGTATGTATGTGACCAATTTTAGAATTAAATGTAATGATTTGAAAAGTTGATAAACCAATGGAAGAGTATGTCTAAAAATATATGGAGTAAAAGCAGTTACTCCCAACACATTTTTAGTGTTATTCAAAGCACAATAAAAATGTACCAAGACATATTTACAATACATACATAATAAAAAACAAATCAAGATTCAAAAGCATAATGATAATATGTAAGGAGCTGTCACTATCTTTTCCGATTATCGCACGGGAAGAACCGGTTTATTGTTTTTGAACAAATAACGGGAACCGCACGTGTAATCGTCAGCACGAAAATGCGAGAAACGGACGCGTTACCCTGATTCGCGGATTTTATTGTGGGTTAGGTGATCCAACAAATGTCAACAAACCAGAAATCTGAATGTCTGCCCTGACTGGAGACGGCGACGACGTTCTGCGCATTTATAGGGTGAGCGGAGTGAGGTACAAGGAGGGTGGACCCGCAGCGCCAACAGTCGGCCAACGCTGAAAATAATAATCATAATTCTTCATACTGCCTATTCAAGTCGAGAGTGTCTGATAAATAGAAGAACAGAGAACGCTCGGCATGAACTGTTTAGCTAGAAGGGCGACTCGATGTCACGAAGCATGAACGTGAACCATAAAAAGAAGGTTGACTCGTTGTCGCGCTTTGAACTAAGCAAAACGACGTAGAGTTGGAAATCTATATACATAAGGATGGCGAGGAAGACATCCTGATAATACTCCCCTATGAATAATAATGGTATCGAAAAAGATGAGAGCAGTCGAAATACGACTATATGTCTAAAAATATGAATCTGTCTTGATGGGCGCATCTGCTTTAAAATGCAGATCAGTCTTCATGTATTTAATAAATTCACAAGCGAAAAGAGGTCACATCGAATGAGGAAAATCATTCTTCTTTGAATTTCAGGGAAATGGCACTTTTCCGTAAGCAATTCGTGAGGAACTGAAAAATAAGGGACCAAAAAATAACAGGATTCAGCTTGAGATCGAAGAAAGCAATTCGATAGGAAGAATCACTTAGTCAATAAAACACTTAATGTGAGTGCAACAGTGGATACTGGCGCTCCGAAAACTGATCGACGAAAAATGTGGATTCTCAAATGTGGTTGTCTCCTTAAGACATCGGATGAGTTCTGATTGATCGAAAGTGTATATGCTGATTGACTTTGGTATGAACCTCGGGAGACCTGATAACTGGTCAGTGAGCTAACCAGATATAACTTCCACAGGGAATAACGTATCCAAACAGAATAATCGCTTTTGAATGAAGTGATTTCGGAAGGATCCATCCATTCGGTCCAAAGGATGGTGAATTATTGCTCAAGATATTCTCAACGGGATAAATGGTAACCAGAGCGGCTACAAGGACTTCAATGAAACATCCAAATTGGAGGCCTTAGCACCAAGAAAGTTGGCAGTGATATCCTTGCCTGAGCTAGAGAGGTCCTTCTCGCATGGCCACTCCGGAGTAGATAAGCTAGGA
Organism: Neuroterus valhalla; assembly: GCA_011762715.2. Lineage (NCBI taxonomy): Eukaryota > Metazoa > Arthropoda > Insecta > Hymenoptera > Cynipidae > Neuroterus > Neuroterus valhalla. The sequence continues at coordinate 10,641 of WSXT02110069.1, forward strand.
GGGCGTCATGAATAGTGGACTGCAAAAATCCCGCAACCATTCCAAAAATTTTGTTTAAGTTTTAAGGTACGAATAGAAGAATAAGAGTAGGTTAGGATGCAGCATTAAGGTTTTCGAGAAATCTCAAATCGGTGGTGTTACTACAGTTGACAATAGGCAGCCTAACTGCGTAACAACAAAAAGCATAGCAAACACTACCTGGTGGGTATAGCGTTTTAACATGAAAAGCTACCTACACAGTAACAACCACCACGTTCCTGACGTGCTGCCGAGGACGACGCGTAACACCTTGGCTGGGACACGAGGCTGACTAGCAGGAGGAAGAAACCAGCAGGAGCCTTAGTGGTCGAGAAAATGGCACCCCCTGAAGTGATGCGAGAGCGGTTTCCGAGGGGAACAATGCCAAGAATAAGATGGTGGTTTCATTGTGGGTAGTTGATGGAAACAACATCTTTCCATTTCCATCAACATCGAAAGCCCCACACTACCGAGAAGTGCGGAAGGTGGGTAAAGCTGGCAGTACCACTTTATCCAAAAAATATCTACCTTATGCCAGAATTAAGGGCTCATTGAGGGC
>WSXT02110080.1:0-25383 GCA_011762715.2 Neuroterus valhalla
ATGAAAATGATGGTAAACAGAAAGGGAAAAACGTAGAACAAGAAGAAGAGGAAGCTAAAGAGATAAGGGGAAAGTAGAAGAAGTAGAAGAGGCTTGAGAGATGGATTGGCTTAAAATGAGCGGGGCATGGAATAGAGCGACTTTATAGTATGCGAGTGGAGGAGTTGAGGAGACCAGGGCTTCTGGTTGAAGTAGAAGGAGAAAACGAGCTTCAGATGAGGAAAGGATGAAAATGTGGTACGAAACTAATAGGTAATGTATGGAGTATAGAGAAGGGAGGGTTCAAAGACGATTGAAGTATAAGATTCTTGATGTGCTATTGGTAAGGTGGTCAGCGTCGGCAGAGAGAGGAGGCGTAAAAAAAACGTCGGAAGTGGGAGAAATAAAAGAGCAAGATGAGGTTTGGATCCATTTTGCAAGTAAGGGATAAAAATAGTGAAAAATAGGGAAGAAAATGACAAGAAGGCAAGAAGAGGGGAGCGGAAAGCAAAATTTAGGAATAAAAGTACAACAGCTGATATAAGTAGGAGAAAATTGAGGAGAGTGTCTAGGATTGAGGATAGGAAAAGTGATAATACATTTAGGTATAAGATGTATAAAGAGAAACATTCTGTGGAGCGTTTGTGGATGTGAGCAAGACCTTAAATTGTCATATTCCATAGATATCGACCCCAGTTGGAGAGTACAAGTTACATTGGCATGTAAGTAACATCTCCTATAGTAGCCAAAGTTGGTTGCAGTAGCTAGGGAATGTGGGCAGGCACTCAAATCCCAAGTCGTAGAAGTGTTTTCATTGAAGATCCTGTAGACGTGTCTTGAGGGAAAGAAACTATTTCAAACTAGTTTACGACTCTGGATAGATTATCAGAAGAGAATTTCAGGATTTCCTCCCTTGAACCTATGCGAATGCTTCTCGCAAGTAGTACTGTGGCCACGATACATCTCTGTCCATTGGGATTATTTCTTAGGTCGAAGAGTTTGGGCTGCATTGAGATTCAAGTAACTCCAGCGTTTCAGGGAATACTAAGCAATCATAGCAATATTTGAATGTTTACTTTATCCTAGAGATTTGAAAAAATCATTCAATAAACATTGATACAAACTTTGTGGACAAAAAAGAAACTGACTGATGAAGGAGACATGGCAGAAAAAGAGAAGAAGAAGATGCATGAAGAGAAAGGAGACGATCATACAAAGAAGATGGGCTATGATCTGAGGAGACTATCAAATGATGATGGGAGACTGTAGAGAAGGCAAAGATTGGAGAAGAGAAATTTCATGTTGATGCTTTTTGATATTCGAGAGGGTTATGGTTCGGAAAAAGAGTGATGGCATGATTATTAGCGTTGAATTTATAGATAACAATACAAGAAGATCGATCAACATTCCCTGTCTCAGCACGGTTTAATTATTCCCTTCTTCTTCTTTCTGAACCTATTCCTTCGCACACACCCTGTGCCTTCACTCTGTGATTCCTCATGTCTCTTCTACCGACATCCCTGCAAAATTCACTTCCCCTAGCTGCTCCAGGTACTTTTCTATTGCCTCTCCCGTCCATATCTCTCTCTCAACCATTCAAACTTCTTTTTTTCCATGACATTCACAATTCTCCCTTTTCATCCATAAGATTAAAGGCTAATGGTCTGATTCTATCCTCTATTTCACTGCTATCCTCTCTCGTTTCCTCCCTCCCGTGCATAAAGTCTCTCAAAATCCCATCTTCCTTCCTCTCGCTTATAACATCCTCCATCCTTTCTTTGATCCTTCTTATCCCATGCCTATTGAACACGGTCATAAACTTGCACGTCAACCCTATTATCCTATCATACCCCACTTTCACCCCTACTCCTCGTCAGTACCGTGAAATTCCTCTTCAAAATACCTCCTGATTCCATTTCTAGACCATTCCATTCCTCTACTAGACCTACCCTCCTTTCTTGATCTTACCGCCTCTTGGAGCCTCTTACCAAATCCTGTTGGTAGCTCCGTTTGGTTCTAACCCAGTCCTTGCCTCCACCATACTTTTTTACCATCCTCACTACAACAAATCCCTCTACAACCTACAGAAGCTCTCATCTTCCTTCTTCACCCTTGCAACATTCCGAAATAGCACTTTTACGACTCCTCTACTGAGCTGTTCCTCCACCCTTCTTCTTCCTACGAAACAAGTCTCCCCACACTTCTTTCAGCTCCTCTTTCTGCTCATCTTAAGTCCGCATTTTCTCCTGAATTCTTATTTCCTTACACCCTGCTTTCACCGTCCCCCCGTATTCCCTTTCTCTTCTAGCTCTGTCATTCAGCATTCCCTGAATTTCCCTCTCTTTTCGTGTCAGGTCATATTCGATGTATGCCCCCTTATTATCTTTTATGCGACTTCTACTTTGAACCACCCCCAAATTTTCTTTCCAGCTCTCTCATAACACAACTGCAACTTCACTCCCCTTTCTCCCCTCGAACCTGAATTTCACTACCTTGCTAGATACTCCTGGTATCCTCTTCTTCTCTTCTTTCCATTCTCAACTATATAGCCCTCATCCTTTCCTTCGCTACTACCAGTTCTTCCTCGTTCCTCCATTCTCCCTTTTTTCCTTCAATCATGTTCTCATCATTGTCCTAGATATATTGCTGCTCTCCCTCCAGCCTGCTACCGTCTTCTATAACTGACCTAGCCTTCACCTTCTCAAATCTCTTGCCTGAGCTTTCCTTCGACACCCTCATATCCTCTTTCGTCTGTTTCGTTCCATATTCTTTATCCTTCCTTGCCAATACTACCACTGTCTCTAATGCTTCAACTCTCTCCCTCAGATCTTTCATCTCTTCTTCCCATTTCTCTCCCCTAATCCTCCCATCCACCATCATAGCCTTCATTTTCTACCTTCAGCCTCCTGACTTCCGAAATTTATGTAAAACGATTCACAGTAGAATGCAACAAAAGATAATGAGATAATAGAAAAGCCCAGAAGGGGAAGAACATGATATGTGGGACGTGCTGATGGAGAGAGGGGAAGAGGTGCAGGCGTGTATGGATGGAGAGAGGTGATAGGAATGGAGGAAGCAAGCACTTAAGACAATAGTGTTGAGAGTAAAAGGAGAGATAAAAAAGGTTTCGATTCCTCTTGATTTTGTAAACATAAGGAAGAAATCGATGTGTGGACGATGGTAACCTTGTGATGGAAGGAGAAATGATAAGTTTCCCATTAGTGGATGAAGATAGAAGATGAGGAGAGGAGAGGAGATTGTTCGGAAAGGGTTCAAGTCAGAGTGCATCTGAAAGATAAATTCAAAGATAGTGAATGTGAGTACAGGAAAGCAGGAAGGAAATGGAATAAGATATGTAAAGGGAGATGAGATGGTGAAAATATGATGAAGTGTAGGTAAATCTGTGTGATGGAGTTAAGAGAAGGAGAGGGTGGAAATATATCACAATATTGATTTTTACACGAGTTTGAGGAAAAGGATGTTTTAATGTTTTTTCTGGTGGCTACTGTTTTTTTTTATCATGCACATTGAAGGGAACTTTTGGTGACTAATATGCAAAATACTCGTATACGCTAACTGCAATATTGAGTTAGAGTCCATAAATTGGTTACGCTGCAAGATTTCGTGGAATGTAGGTCGACTCAATTGTTCGCGAGCCAAATCAACATGTCGTTGATCAGGATCGAGGAAAATAGTCCCATTCAAAATGATTCATGATCATTTTTCATGATGTTCAATAAATTGAGGGAACCAGGAAAGGGTTTATTCTGAACAAGGAGAGATAATACAAAAGTTCCTTAGTAAATTATATTCCAAGCATCTTCAATAAATTCAAAATGGAATAATTTGTTAGTATACTGAAACTTACAAACCTATAAAGAGAGGTCAAGTTATCCCATTTATCATTGGTTCTTTGTATTTACTGACTTAGTTCCAGGATCCTAATTTAGGAACTTTTCTGTTTCGAAGAAACGTTTGAAATCGCTGAATCTCGACGAACTGTTAAGTATTCAAAAAATTCAAACAGTAAAGATGAGACTAAAGTTATTTTGTACACAAATATTTTTTTTTTAGGTTAGAATCATCTATACAATCACTTTCAATGCCATCTAATACTAAATATAATACAGCAGCCACCTGATAAAAATATATTTCTTCCTCGAAACTTTCGAAAATTTGTTCATTCAAAATCATCAATTTTGAATGAGAAATAGATTCATTCAAAAGCCTAGGAGATTTTTTAGCGTCAAACCCTTGAATTGGAAATTTTCTTTTTATGTTATACAAATATATAATACTCAACCAATCGTAAATAACGTTAAAAGTAAAACAAACAACAAAAGTAAACATTATTTATCAATCTTCTCGGTAAGAAATCATTTTTTCGTTTGAAAATTCAAATTTTACTCAGAATTTCAAACTCTTTTGTTGAGAATTAATTTTTCTATGGAAGATTCATTATTCTCGTTTAAACTTTATCTCTTTGGTCTGTTATTTATTTTTTTTATGAATTCGTCAGTTTCTTTGAAAATTCATGTGGTATGTTATATATATTTGTCCATCAGGAATTTTAATGTGTAGTTGAAACTCATTCTTTTTTGGTTGGAATTTCAACTGTTTCATCAGAAATGTTTCTCTTCTGATTGAATAATTTTATTCTCAATGTTGAATTCAAAAGTGTTATTGTGATGGTGCCAGTTATTGCTTCTTTGAGTAAAAACTTATATCTTTTTTATTAAAAATCGAATACTCGATTTCCTGATAAACCGAGGTAAATTTGTCCTGAATTATCCCGAAGGGTCATCGAGTATCTCAAAGTACATGAAATATCCAGGAGTTCAGTAAGATATCAATAGGAACCTTAGAATATCCTAAAGTACTTTGAAATATCTCAAAGTATCTGGGAATATTTCGAAAAATCTTGAAGAACCTTAGGGTATTATGGAATATCTCGAGATTTCTTGATGTATATCCTAAAGTATCTCGAGCTATCTGGAAGTATCTTGAAATATCATAGAGTATCTCGAGAAATCTTGGAGTATCTTGAACCACCATAAAGTATCTCGAGATATCTTGAAGTATCCTGAAATACTGTAAAGTATGTGGACCATCATGAACTATGTGAATCATCATAAAGTACATTGAAATCATTTGAAGTAACTTGGAATATCGTAAAGCACCTCGAGATATCATGAAGTATCTTGAAACATAATAAAGTATCTCGTGATATCTTGAAGTATCTTGAAACACGATAAAGTATGTGAAGTTTTATGAACTATGTGAATCATCATGAAGTTCATTGAAATCATAAAAGTACCTTGAAATATCCAGAAGCACTTTGAAATATCTCAAATTACCTTGAAATTATTCGAGATATCCTAAAGTACCTTCAAATATCATTAGGCATTTCGAGACGTCTTGAAGCATCTTGAAACATCATAAAGTATCTCGAAATATCTTCAAGTATCTTGAAATACCACAAAGTATGTGGAGTATCATGAAGTATATGAATCATCATAAAGTACAGAATTAAATTCTGTACAAAAATAAAACGACCAAATGAATTCTCATTTCTCTTAAATAATTCTCGGACCAGTAATCGATAAAATTACCATCTAAGATAGATGTATTAATTACCCTGGTCGAAAAAATAACACCTTTAATTCTAAATAATAAATCAGATTCGATTATATATTCAGACTCGCGTCCTCCTGTGGCAGTACGAAAAATGAGAAAACATCTCCGTGTGCCCCGGTAGCTTGATTGGTTAAGAGCCCAATTCATGTATAATGGCCATCCCGGTTAAAACCAGGCTGTGGCAGACTTTTTCTCATTTCTCTAAGATAATTCCCGGACCAGTAATCGATATAATAACCATCTTAAATTAATACATTATAAAGTACATTGAAATCATTAGAGTACCTTGGAATATCGTGGATCATTTCGAGATATCTAGAAGTGACTTTAAGCATCATAAAGTATCTCGAAATATCTTGAAGTATCTTGAAATACCATAAAGTCTGTGAAGTATCATGAACTATATGAATCATCTTAAAGTACATTGACATCATATAAAGTACCTTGGAATATTGTGAAGCACCTCGAGATATCTTGGAGAATTTTGAAACATAATAAAGTATCTCGGGATATCTTTCACTATTTCGAAATACCATAGAGTATGTAAAGTATGATAAACCATGTGAAACATCATGAAGTACATTGAAATCATAGAAGTACCTTGAAATATCCTAAAGTACTTTGAGATATCTTGAATCACCTTGAAATTATTTGAGATATCCCACAGTACCTTTTAATATCATGAAACATCACGAGATTTCCTGAAGTATTTCAAAATATCATAAAGCATCTCGAGATATCTTGAAGTATCTTGCAATGCCATAAAATATGTGAAGTATCGTGAACCATATAAATCATCATAAAGTAAATTGAAATCATTAAAGTACCTTGGAATATCGTGAAGCACTCGAAATATCTTGAAGTAACTTCAAACATCATAAAGTATCTCGAGATATCTTGAAGTATCTTGAAATACCATAAAGTATGTGTGAGAAATATCATGACCTATATGAATCATCATGAAGTACTTTGAAATCGATCAAGTACCTTGCAATATCGTGAAGCATCTCGAGATACCTTGAAATTTCTTGAAACATCATAAAGTATCTCGAGATATCTTGAATCATCTTGAAATACCATAAAGTATGTGAACAATCATGAACTATATGAAGCATCGTGATGTACATTGAAAACATTAAAGTACCTTGGAATATCGTGAAGCATTCAAAGTATCTTGAAGTAACTTCAAACATCATTAAGCATCTCGAGATATCTTGAAGTATCTTGAAATATCATAAAGTATGTATGAGAAATATCATGACCTATATGAATCATCATGAAGTACTTTGAAATCGATCAAGTACCTTGCAATATCGTGAAGCATCTCGAGATACCTTGAAATTTCTTGAAACATCATAAAGTATCTCGAGATATCTTGAATCATCTTGAAATACCATAAAGTATGTGAACAATCATGAACTATATGAAGCATCGTGATGTACATTGAAAACATTAAAGTACCTTGGAATATCGTGAAGCATTCAAAGTATCTTGAAGTAACTTCAAACATCATAAATTATCTCGAGATACCTTGAAGTATTTTGAAATACCATAAAGTATGTATGAGAAATATCATGACCTATATTAATCATCATGAAGTACTTTAAAATTAATCAAGTACCTTGCAATATCGTGAAGCATCTCGAGATATCTTGAAGCAATTTGAAACATCATAAAGTATCTCGAGATATCTTGAATCATCTTGAAATCCATAAAGTATGTGAAATATCATGAACTATATGAATCATCGTAAAGTACTTGGAAATCATTGAAGTACCTTGGAATATTATGGAACATTTCGAGATATCTTGAAGTACCTTGAAATGCCATAAAATATGTGAAGTATCATGAACTATATAAATCATCATAAAGTACATTGAAAACATTAAAGTACCTTGGAATATCGTGAAGCATTCAAAATATCTTGAAATTACTTCAACCATCATAAAGTATCTCGAGATATCTTAAAGTATCTTGAAATACCATAAAGTATGTATGAGAAATATCATGACTTATATGAGTCATCATGAAGTACTCTGGAATCAATCAAGTACCTTGGAATATCGTGAAGCATCTCGAGATATCTTGAAGTATCTTGAACCATCATAAAGTATCTCGAGATATCTCGAATCATCTTGAAATACCATAAAGTATGTGAAATATCATGAACTATATGAATCATCGTAAAGTACATTAAAAACATCAAAGTACCTTGGAATATCATGGAGCATCTCGAGATATCTTGAAGTATCTTGAAACACCATAAAGTGTCTCGAGATATCTCCAATTATCTTAAAATACCTTGGAATATCATGGTGCATCTCAAGATATCTTGAAGTATCCTGAAACATCATGAAGTATGTGGAGTATCACTTACTATGTGAATCATCATGAAGTACATTGAAATCATAAAAGTACCTTGAAATATCCTAAAGTATACCCAAATATCTCAAATTACCTTGAAATCATTCGAGATATCCTAAAGTACTTTAAAATATCATGAAGCCTCTCGAGATTTCTTAGAGTATTTTGAAACATCATAAAGCATCTCGAGATATCTTGAAGTATCTTGAAATACCATAAAATATGTGAAGTATCATGAACTATGTGACTATGTTGACATAATTCAAAGTACCTCGGAATACTGTGAAGGATCGAAATATCCGGAAGTACCTTGGAATATTAGGAGGTTTCTTGAAATCTCCCCGAATCCGTGGAAGTGCTTTGAATATCCTGAGGTATGCGAAGTTTTGTTGAAATATGTGAAGTATCTTGAAGTACATGGAAATATTTTAAACAACCTTTTAATATCTGGAAGCAATATGAAGTACCTGGAAGTATGTGGTATATCCTAAAGTATGTGAAGTATCTTACATATTCCTAAATTCAGAAGTATCTGTTCACTTTTTAGTTGTGTCGTCAACTCTTCGGTTTCAAATGTAGCGGTATAAAGTTTCTTGAAGCTACTCTATATACACTAAGTACCTCTCAATATCCTCGAAAACTTCGAAGTATATTGTATTTTCAATATTTTGTATCTAATTGAAGTATGTTTAATACCTTTAAGTACATGATATATCAAGAAATGGATTCAAATATCTCAATTACCTTGAAATATCTTGAAGTTCTTTAGGATATCTTGAAGTATCTTGAAATATTCCAAAATACCCTTAAGTATCTCGAAATGTTTTGAATTAGGTGAAGTATCTTGCATCTAAAACATGTCTAAGTTTCTTGATATATCATAAAGTCTTTCGGAATATTCTGTAGTATCTGAAAAAATTTATACATACCTTAAATATCCCTAGAAGATGGATTTGAGGGTTAAAAACTGTTCCGTACATCAGAAGTCCATTTTTCTATTCACAAATGTAACTTTGTAGGTTAAAAATCCTGTGATGAAAATCCATCTTTGTGGGTAAAAATGCAAGTGTTTGGTTGGAAGTCAATTGTTTTTTGGAAAAAAGGTTACATTCGGTAAATAATTCGTTGTTTTCAGGCAGCATGCAACCATTTTATATTCAAAATTGGAAAAATGGTTTGTTGGATGTATGAACTACTGCATTATCTCTTAAAAATGTTTTTTCTCTCTTGAAAATAACTACATGATTTGGAGTTGATTTTCTGTGTTTGGAATAAACTTTCTCTTTCGTTTAAGATTCACTATTTTATTTAAAAATTCATGAATGAGTTTTTGATTGATTTGGTTGAAAAAGAAGTTTTTTTCTCGGATGTTTATAACTTTGGGTTAGCATCATAACTATTGTGATACTAATTTCAGCTGGATAATTTGAATCTGGATAAATTTGTTGAGGCGTTATATTTTTAAGTTGGAAAATCCAACAACTTGGTGAAAGTAGAATGTTCCGTTAAAACTTTGTCTTTTTGGAGTAAAATTTCATATCCCTTAGTTAAAAATGAGCTTTTCTAATGAAAATTCAACAGCGTTCCAAGGAGTTTTTCTACTAGCATAAAAAATCTCTAATTTATAGGTGGAATACCGCAAAATTTTATTATTTATCCTAATGGAATATTTATTCATATATTTTGATTATAATTTCATATTATTCATCATTACTACTATCATTTATCATTATCATTGTTATAACTCCCTGAATATGACTACAAGCAAATACCCAGTATGACGTTTTATTACGGGTAGAAAATTTTCAACGTGAAATAGCTCGCCAGCAGATTATGCAATAAAGCTCACTGTGGTGTCGTAAATAACCATGGAAGTTCAAAATTGTAGGTTCAAAGGTATGTAATAATGGACACAGAACAGTTACGCGGGGCCCACGGGAGAACAGATGGGTCTAAATATTAGTGGATATAAATATTCTAGACTATATGACAATATCGTAAGTCAAATGTATAAGGACTCTCTTCGACTTCAAAAGGAGGATCTCATTGCTTAAAAAAAAAATAGGTTGAATGAATAGAAAGTGCTCGATATTAGCAGGAATAAGGTCTGAGAATGGCTTAAGGAAGTAAGAAAAGACATAGGAGAGGTTGTTCAGTACGTGAAAGAAGATATTCGAATTATGAAGGCGGATGGGTGTCAGTTAAGGTTAAGATAGGAAAGGACGTACTTGGATGGATTAAAAGGAGTAAAGAAGTAGAGACATCAGAAGAAAGGATGAAGAAAGATGAAGGAGAAGGGTATAGGAAGAATGGGGGTTAGGTGATTGGGAAAAACGTGTGGGCAAATGGATCAGAGGAAAATTATGTGAAGAACAAAGGATGAACGTTGGAATTCGATCCAAGGAAAAGTTAAAAAAAAGTATGAGGAAAGTCAAAGGAAAAAGTGAAGTACGAGGGAGTTAAAAAGTGAGTTCTAAAAAGAGTGGAAGGAGGATTTTTTTCGGCATGAAAAGATGAGGCTACGATAAATACGTTGTGCAGAAGTTTTGTCGCAGCGTAGTGAAAATTGAGGTGAGTCGGAAGAAAGAGTGAGTGAGATAGGTGCATAAGCGAATGTTTTAGTAGTTAAGGAATTGGCGGGGATTCGCAGCATGATTATAGAGATGATATCAATGGATGAAGAAAGACAAGGAAAATATGTGGAAGATATGAATGAAGGAGGAGTGAGAATAAGGAAAGTTTGTGAAGAATCGAAACAAGGATGGGAGGGAATAAGAGAAAACAAAGAATTAATTGAATAAAGGTAAGGTTTCAGATGAAAGGGAATGAAAGGAAAGTGTATTAGACGTGCTGAATGGGATAATTGCGAAGATATAGAGACAGACGCAAAAGAAAATTAGGAAAATAGCAGGAAAAAGAGAAACGGAAAAATACGTGGGTGAAGTATAGATGATTACCGAAAGAGGGCATATGTTTGGATTTTGACAAAGAGACGAGAATATGTAATAACGAGAAAAGAAGGTGAGGAAACATGGAATAAGTAAGGAATGGAGTACATGTTACTGAGATGTGGCTGGATTAGAGAAAAAGGATATGGAGTTCATGAAAAAGGTAGAGAAATAGGAAGTCAGGAAGAATAGGAAGACAGGAGGTGGGAAGGAGTAAAGGAAAGTTTACCAAAGAGATGAGAAGAGAGGTTCAAGGTGCGAGAAGAAATAAGAAATAAAAAATAAGGGTAGACGGAAAGGATTAGCAGTGATGAGAATAGAAAGACTTGGAAGAGAAGAAGAAAGAGGATAATCTTTAAAAGTTATTAAATAAACGATTAATAGCTGAAGAGAAAATAATAGGATGAGAGAGGTAGTTGATATTAGAGGTATAGGTGAAAAGGAATATTAAAGGTATGAGTTAGATTATAGGAGGAGATTCCAATGCAAGAATAGAGAAGAAATAAAATAGAGATACAAAGGGTGTGAAGATAGAAGAAACTCTACATACAAAGTATTTGATGGAGAAGGAAAAATAGTACTAAGTAGATTGGAATAGACAGCATGGTTATTGTCGACAATCAGGTCAGGGAGGACGATAGAAGATTAGAAAGAAATATTAATAATAGGTAATAGAAATAAGAAAAAAAAAGGGAAAAGAATGAATCAAGAGTATGAAGTGTTAGAATGAAAAGAATATCCATGGAATTCTCAGGAGAAGTGAGAAAGGATATAGAAAGAGGAGGAAAAGAAGAAAGAGAAGTTAAGGAAGGAGATGATGTCACAAGGAGAGAAGAAGAGACAGTGACATGATCAGTGGAAGAAAAGAAACAGCAGATGTAGTGGAAATACTGGATGAAATATGGAAACATGGAGAGGAAGAAATAAAAGAGTGGGGGTAGATAATGTGCAAACAGGGTATGGAGAGAAAAGGGCTGATCAGGAATATAGGAGGAAGGAATAGCAGTACCAGTAAAGAAAAAGGAAACGGTGTAAGCATTCACAGAAAGCAGCGCTGATGCCGCCATTAAATACAATATATGTCCTAAAAGTTCAGAAATGTTTCAAAAATGAGTAGGGGAGGAGAAGATAATTAGACCGCATTAGACATGTTTAAGGATGGGTATACGGGTGATAGATAATGCATACGTGATTAAATATATCATAAATAGGAGAAGCAAGAGAGAGAAAGAGTGGTTACAGCAATTCTTTTGGATTTAAGGTGGTGTTGATTCAATTGGGCAAGGAGAAGATAGATGAAGCTATGGAGAGGAAGGGTATGGGAGAAGGCTTGAAAGAAAGAGTGGCTAAAATCTCTAGAGAGAGAAAATTAGGGTAAGGGTTGAAGAACATATAGGAGAAAGTTGGTGGTGGGCTGGAGAAGTGAGACAGGAATTTCCAAGAAGAAGATGGTAAGAAGTAAGGCTAGGTAGAGGAAAGATAAAAACATTAGCGAATGCAGATGATGTAGTTCTCTTGACGCATAGTAAAGAAGAAATATCGGGTTAAATAAAGGAATAAGAAAAATATCTGGCTAGACGATAACTGGAGCCCAATACAGATGAAACGAAGGTAATGGTGTTTAGGAAGAGAGAGTATTATGCTATGAGGCAAAGATATAGGGATGGGAAAAAAATGGATGAGGAAGATGGAAGGGCTACATATTAGATGAACATGAGGGATAGAATGAAGAACGCCAGGTGCTTCGGTAAGAGAGGAGTTTCGAAGGGATGAGCGCATGAAAGTAGGGAAAGGGGATATTGAAATATGGAGACAAACTAAGAGAGGGGAAAGGAAAAAAGTTATCGAAGAAGTGTAACAATAGACGCAGAAGAAAGAGGAAAGACGGCAGTAGTATTAACGTGATGAAGAGGAGGATGGAAGAGTTTCCAGAGATCATGAGATAGGGGTACAAAGCACTTGAGGTTATGAGAAATTGAAAATAAGAGACATGGGAATGCAAATAACAGACAGACAGCAGAGAATGAGGCAATCAAAATACAATAAATGGTATGAGGTAATGGAAAGAGAAGGATTGTAGAAATATCCAGCAAGAAAATAGGTGGGAGAGATGAACTATAATAGCTAGATGGAGACTAGGAAATGAATTGAAGGAAGCAATCTGTTGCGAGGAGAATGAAAAGAAAAAAAGCTGAGCACGTAATTGGGCGAAGGAGACCCGAAAACGTATGTAATGGTTGTATGAGAGGGGACGTAGAAAACGGAGGATGGCAAGAGAGTGCTCAGAGAATAAAAAGGGAAAAGAAAAAAGCGAAAGAATAGATGGAACAGGTAGTGAAAGCTGGAGGAGTGATAGAAGAAGGATGAGGGAATGAAGGGAAGATGGCATTTGAAGATTTAGTGGGAAGGTGCAAGAAAAGGAAGCGTTAGTCACAAAGAAGCATAATGCAAGAAGAGGACGGACATTCAGAACCTCCTTAAATGGCTTGAAGGAAATGAGAGTCTAAAAGAATCGGATAAGAATAACAGGGTGAGCAAATATTAGAAATTTTAGAGGAAAGGAAGTAGTTCTTGGATCTTAATACTTGGTATCGCGGCATTTAGAAAGCAGAGTAAAAAGTCATCTGAAAAAATAAAGGAGGGATAATGGAGAAAAAGGGTAGTTAGAGGAAGCAAAAAGAAATTTTATAGTAGAAATTAGTTGAGGTAGGTAGCATGCGCCAACTATGTAGTCTGAAGAATTATTATGAAAGGTGTTCCAATTTTCCTCCTTTCTTCTAACTCACTTTTTCTCAATTTTGTTTCCCCTCATTCCCACTTTCCCTCTCTCAACTTCCAGACCCCTCATTTTTTCTAATGTTTTCTTCCAAATCTTTACGTGATTTTTCTCCTTTACGCGCAAACATCCCTTTCCTCACTTTCTTTAATTTTCTCCCGTTCAGCTTTCTGTTTTTTGCCCACTCTTCCAACTTCTCACTTCCCCTTACTTTCCCTTATTTATAAAATGGACCATTTTGGAGGAACGTTAGAAAGGAAGTAGATATAAGGTGAGGTTCGGTACCTCATTTTTAGGAAAAGTTAAGTGGAGTAGGTAGTCTGGTAGAGGTTCAAAGTGAAAATAGAGACTATGAAAGAGCAAGAGCAGAAATATAGTGGAAGCATGTTTGGAGGTAAGAGGAAGTAGGGCGATACGGATAATATAAAGACGGGAAGAGAAAAGTACTTGAACAGGTGTGGATAGTTAAGAAAAGGTTGCAAGAATGCAGAGGAGTGCAGAGAGATACAGCAAAAGTTGTAAAGAGGAGATAAGAGAGTAAGGCATGAAAAATAATCTTAAGGGCTGGATATGATGAGAGAAAGAAGATAATAAAAGGTTCTTGCGAGGGCAGAACATGAGAACAGATTTATTACTGAAGTAGAGAGAAGGGAAGACTTCTACATGCATGCCATGTAATAGAGGAAAAGAAAAAGTGGAAGTGGTAAAATGGCTAAGGGAAAGGAAAAGAGGAGTAAAAAATAAAGTCGTAGAATGAGAAATAGGGGTAGAATGAGTTTTGGCCTAAAAGTGATCTCTGCTGACTTTTTTAGTTCTGGATAAATTCTTATATATAGAGCACACTTGTGTTGGATTCAAGATGTTATTCATTAGAGTAAAGATATAATAAAACTTTCGAATAGTGCATAAAACCGAACTCATTGCTTGGCATATCAATTAATTGTTCTACCTTCTACAGAATATAAATTAAGAGCTCGTTTGCCTTATTCAAATTCATTACAGGTTTATCGAACGATTGGAGTTTGTAGGTAAACGAAGTTTAGCAAAGTCTTCTTGATAAATCTAAGTGGAGCGGAAAGATTTTCCTGATCATTGAAACGATTCACCTATTATTCCCTTTTCGTTTATACACAAGTTGCATCAAAGTTGTGAAATCGCAGTTTGAAACTATTGTTAGCTTTCTCTGTTCCAATTACTGGAGATGAAGTTTTCCTGGTGCGAAAGTGTGGAGAAGAAGGAGACAGTTTCTGTTTATCCAAAAAGGACATCAAGACAGTGAAAAACAATACTGAAAATTGTTCAACTGGAAAATCGTTCTAGGTTGGATTAAAAAACTCGTTTTAAACTTGAGACCATTCGAATTTGGAAAAATCATGAAGAATTAGGGACGGAGGGGAAGGGTCAATACTTGAGAGGGATGAGATTGATAGAAGGTTTCGGAGCCTCTCATAAGAGATCCTGAGGCTCTTGTGAGAGACCCGAGAACCCTCAGAGAGGTCTATCAGGTTTAGTAGAGACTCTAGTAAGAGATACTATAGGCCCTGTGTGTGGTTCAAGTGGCCTTTCTGGAAGGTTTAGGAGAACCTCGTGAGAGGCTATGTTTTTTCGTGAAGTCCTCCAGAAACTCTCGTAAATAGGCCTTGATGCCATCGTGGAAGTCTCTAGTGAAACTTGTGAGAGGTCCTGGAGCCGTCGTGTAAGGATCTAAATCCTGCTCAAGTGATTCTAGGGGCTCTTGTAAAAGGTTCAGGATGCTTTTGTTCAGGGTTCCAGGGGCATTAATGAGATGCTTCAGCTTCTTTGTAATGGGCTATACTGAGTATTTCTGAAGGCCTCTATAAGAGACTATCAAGGCTATTTTGTAAAAGGCTCAGAAACACAATGTGAGAGGTCCTCAACCTATCAAAGGTGGCTTCCAGAGCTTTAAAAACTCGAGAGGCATAATCGAAACCCCCTCCCTCTTCCTTTCTCACTTTTGTTCTGTTCTTAAATGATCGGTTGATACCTAAGGAAAACTCAAGACGCTCTCAAGAGAATTGGACGGCAAATATTGTGGGCACATACCTCGTTCAAGGCGCCTGGGAACTCTGTGAAAGTCTTTGGGTACATTTGGGCTTTGGAATTAACTTTGGAGGCTCTAGTTAAGATTCTGAAAAACATCGTGTGAGGCTTAGCAGAACCTTTTGATTATAGGGTCCATGTGAGGGGCTCTCATGCTCTCATGCGAAGGGGCACTATTGAAGGGTCCGGGAACCTTTTGAAAGACTTTGGATACACTCTGATTTTGGAATGAACCTGAGAGGCTCTCACAACAGGTTATGAAGGCTCTCGTAAAGGTTCTATAGAACATCAGGTAAAGCACAAAAGAACCTCAGAAGTGCCCTTATTCCTAATAACCTCTTTGTTGTGGGGTTCTAGTGAGAGACTTTGCAGGCTTTCGTGACGGGCTTCCTTGTTGAAAGTTTCGAAGAACTTTGGGAAAGTTTCTGGGTACACTTTGGTTTTGAAATGAACTTGGGAAGCTCTCATAGCAGGTTATAAAGGCTCTCGTGAAGGTTCTGAAGGCTCAGAAGTGTGAGGCTCAGAAAACCCTTCAGAAGAAAATTGAGGAGCCTGATTCTGAATAACCTCGTGGTTATGAGGGTCTTCTGAGAGGCTTTGAATGCTTTCGTTGGAGGGGGCCTCGTTGAAGACTCCGAGAACGTTTTGGAAAATTTCGGATACACTTCGGCTTTAGAATGGACTTCAGAGGATCCTATATCAGGTTATAAAGGCTCTCGTGGAGGTTCTGAAGAACATCGTGTGAGGCTCAGAAGAACCTCCCGAAGAAAATCGAGGAGCCTGTTTCTTATTTACCTCCTTGTTATGGGATTCTTGCGAGAGGCTTCGAATACTCTCATGGGAGGGGGGCCTTGTTGGAGGCTCCGGAAAACTTTGTGAAAGACTTCGGGTACAATTTTTCTTTGGAATCAACTATAGAGGCTCTTTCAGACGTTCTGAAGAACATCGTGTGAGGCTAAGAGAGACCTTCAGAAGAAAATCGAGGAGCCTGATTCCTAATAACCTCTTGGTTATGGGGTTCTTGTGAGAGGCTTTGAATGCTCTTATGAGACGGAGTCTTGCTGAAGGCCCTGGAAAACTTTGTGAAAGACTCAGGGTACACTTTGACTTTCAAATGAACTTCATA
Source organism: Neuroterus valhalla (assembly GCA_011762715.2). Classification (NCBI taxonomy): domain Eukaryota; kingdom Metazoa; phylum Arthropoda; class Insecta; order Hymenoptera; family Cynipidae; genus Neuroterus; species Neuroterus valhalla. The sequence continues at coordinate 16,892 of WSXT02110080.1, forward strand.
GGCTCTCGTAAAGGTTCTGAAGAACATCGTGTGAAGCTCACAAGAACCTCCGGAAAAGATTTGAGGAGCTTGATTCCGAATAAGTTCTTGAATATGGGGTTCTTGTTAGAGGTTTTGCGGGCTCTCGTAGGCGGGAGGCGTAGAGGCTCTCATAGTAGGTTCGTAAGGCTCACGTAAAGAAATCGTAAAGAATCAAAAGAAAGAAAGAAAGTAAGAAAGGCAGTAAAGAAGTCTAAAAAAAATCTGAAGAACATAGTGTTGGGCTCATAAGGCTCTGAGAAGAAAATTGAGAAACTCTTATTCCTAATAACCTATTGGTTATGGAGTTCTTGTGAAAGGCTTTGCAGGCTCAGGTTGGGGAAAGGAAGCCTTGTTGGACGCTGTAGAGAACATTGTGATTGACCTTGGGTACATTTTGGCTTCGAAATGAACTTTAGAGGATCTCATAGCAGGTTACGAAGGCTTCTGTGGAAGTTCTGAGCGTGAGGCTCAGAAGAACCTCCAGGAGAGGATTAGAGAGCCTGATTCTTGATAACTCCTTGGCTGTGGGGTTCTTGTGCTCTGAATGCTCGCATGGGAAAAGGCCTTGTTGAAGGCACCGGGAACTTTTTGAAAGACTTTGGGTACACTTTGGCTATGAGATGAACTTCAGAGGCTCTCGAAGTAGGTTGTAAAGGCTCTTGTTAAGGTTCTAAAGAACATCGTGTGAGGCTTGTAAGCTATTTAGAAGAGGATCGAAAAAAACCTCATTCTCAATAACATCTTGGTTATGAAGTTCCTGTGGAAGGCTTTGCATGCTTTTGTGGGGGGATGGTACATTCTGGCTTTAAAATGAACTCAACAGGCTCTCATAAAGGTTCTGAAGAACATCGTGTGAGGCTCAAAAAAACCCTTAAAAAAGGATTAGGGAGCCTGATCCCTAATAACTCTTCGAATATGGGATTCTTGTACGAGGTTCTGAATGCTCTCATGGGAGGAGGCCTTGTTGTAGGCTTCTGGAACTTTCTGGAAAAACTTTGGGTACACGTAGGCTTTGGAATGAACTTCAGAGGCTCTCATAGCAGGTTATAAGAAGGCTCACGTAGAGGTTCTAAGGAACATCGTGTGAAGCTCATTATCACTTAGAAGCAATTTAGAAGGAAATTGGAGAACCCTTTGCCCAATAACATCTTGGTTAAGGGGTTCTCGTGTAAGGCTTCGCACATTCTTGTGAGGAGGAGACTCTTTTGAAGGTTGAAAAAACTTTGTGAAAGACTCTAGGTACATTTTTGCTCTGAAATGAACTTGAGAGGCTATCATAGCAGGTTGTGAAGGCTCTCGTGAATGTTCTGGAGAACATCGTGTGAGGCGCAGAAGAACCTTTCAGAACGAATAAGTGGAGCCTGATTCCTAATAACCTTTCGGTCATGGGGTTCTTGTGAGAGGCTTCCATTGCCCCCTCATGGGAGGAAGCCTTGCGGAAGGCCTCGGAGAACTTTGTGAGAGACTGTTGGTACGCTTCGACTTTGGAATGAACTTCTCAACGAGGCTCTCATAGCAGGTGCTTAAGTCTCTCATGAAGGTTCTGAAGAACATCGTGTGAGGCTCATAAGAACTCTAGAATATAATTGAGGTAACGTTTTTCTCAATATCCTCTTGGTTAACCCTCTGTGAAGGTTATTAAAACTTACTCAAGGACTCTGTGAACACTTTCGCTTTACAATGATCTTTAGAGGCTCTCATAGCAGGTTATGAAGGCTCTTGTGAAAGTTCTGAAGAACATCGTGTGAGGCTCAGAAGAACCTCTTCAGTAAGAAAACCTGGTTCCTAATAACCTTTTGGTTAAAGGGTTCTTGTAAGAGGCTTTGCAGGTTCTCGTGAGGAGAACACCCTTGTGAGGGTTAAGAAAACTTTGTGAAAGACTCTGGGTGTACTTTCGCTTTGAAATGAACTTTAGAGGCTCTTATAGCAAGTTATGAAGGCGCCCGTGAAAGTTCTGAAGAACATCCTGTGAGGCATAGAAAAACCTTCCAGAAAGAATTAGAGGCGCCTGATTCCTAATAACCTCTTGGTAATGGCGTTCTTGTGAAACGCTTTAAATGCATCCTCATGGGAGGGGGCCTTGCTAAAGGCTCCGAACAACTTTGTAAAAGACTCTGGGTACACTCTGACTTTGAAATGAACTTCTCAGTAAGGCTCTCATAGAAGGTGCTAAAGGCTCTTGGTAAGGTTCTGAAGAACATCGTGTGAGGCTCAGAAGATTCTTCAGAATTGCTCTCATGGAAGGGGGCCTTGTTGAAGTCCCCGGGAACATTTTGAAAGACTTTGGGTACACTTTGGCTTCAGAATAAACTTCAGAAGCTCTCGTCGCGACAGCTTTTATAACCTATAAAGGCTGTGGCAATGGTTCTAAAGAATGTTGTTCGAGACTCATAAGAACTTAAGAAGAAAATTTAGTAGCCTGATTCTCAATAACCTCTTGGTTATGGGGTCCTTGTGGAAGGCTTCGCCTTTTATGAGGCGAACTTTTTAGAAACCTTTTATGAGGTTCTCGGTCCCCTGCAAAGGCTTTAAGGCCCACGTAAGAGTCTGGAAAAGGATGTCATATTTCTAATTTCCCAGGAAAGTAAGTCAGAGGTAGAAATTCGGAAGAAAGAAGTTCTGGAAAAAAGAGATAAGAAGAGGAAATTCCGGAGGCATGAAGTCTAGAGGGAAATAGTTTAGAGTAACGAAAGTCAGTTCAGAAACGTCAGTTGAAGAATTACAGAAATAGGACATCTACATTCTACAGTGATTCCATTGGATTTCAAATTTGGCTGCTCTATCTGAAATCTAATTACAACGGCAGACTATAGATAGCACGCACATACCAATCGTGGACCGTGGGTCACTAAATCATCTTCTATTTTCATCTGCAATTCCTATGCATATCGTTCGACCATGGTGACCAGTAATTAGTATACCGCAATAGTATTCTCCTGGCAAGAACAGGATTGGTAAGTGATATCACCGATTTGTGCAAAAAGGTTCAAACTTAGAATTTATAGCAACTGGGTTCTTAATAGGCGACTCTCTTCCTCAAATTCCACCAATAAACAAACAAAATATGTACAAGAAGGAAGTCAGAAATAATTAATGAGAGAAGATGAGGGGAATTGAGATTATTCATGAGGGTAGTTTAGAAAAGGCATGAGAAGGGGCAAAAAGTGCTTAAAGTTCCTAAAGGAAGAGAAAAAGGAAAGGTGGTGCAAAAAAGTTATATTCGCATAACTCAAACTGAATGTGAAATAAATTTCAGTAAATAGCAGTGGAAGAGAGGACATAATATTTAGGGAAAAAAAATTAAAAGAGAAGAAAGATAGTAATAATGTGTTAAACTATAAAGCTCTCTGATTAAGAGGTATTAGTTGAAGGAGAAAGGGAAAAGAGGATAGGAGAGTGAAGCTAGAATGAAGAAAATCTGAATAAATGAAAAGCAGAGTTCCTATAAGTGCATGGAAACAGAAAGAAAGGATCCTGCAAATTGTGTAAAGAAGGAGAGGCTGCATTAGAACATTGGATGGGAGGCTACGTGAATGTGATGGAGGAAGAAATGGTGATCGCGAGACAAGATCGTTGCATGAGAGTGAAGAAAAAACTGTGTTATGACGATTAAAGTATCTGGTGAAGGAAAACAGGGAGAGGAGGGAAAAGGCTTGATGAGTAATGAGATGAAGATTGTTCCAATGGTGAGTAAGGATCTTGTAAGCTGTGGCATGGAGGAGAGCTTGCACTTGAACATTAGTTAAGAGGCTGTGTATAAGGGTGGTCCAAAAATGCATTTGTTTTGAAAAAAAAATATTTAGAGATGCCGCAAGCCCCGTGAAGTTTAACTCGTATTTCCCATAAGCAAAAGAGATGTTTTAGAAAATCAAGGTTTTTTCTTCTCTTTTCAACTTATTTTCAACGTTTCATTTGGAGCGAGGTATAATAAATTGAAGTTGAAAGAAATAATCTTTTTAACAATATGTTATTATTCATAACAATATTCTCTTATAATAATACTACAAAGTTGTGGTTCTTTCTGGAATGTTTATCTTTGCCCTATCTTTTTAGCTGTGAACAAATAATGAATAAAAATTAGAGAGAATCATATTTTACGTAGCATTGTATTTTTTTAAGTATATTATTTTTGTTCTTTTTCCAATGTTAAAAAAACAATTCAAAACAAAAGAGCTCTCATACAAAAGAGACAAAAAGAAAAAATGGAATAATTAAAAGTGGGTGGGAGGACTAGGTCTGTAAATGACTTGTAAAAGTTTTGTTTCTAGTAACAACAAGAAATGTATTGCAAAGCGTAAAAAAATAAGTAAGAATTTCCCCTCCAGGGAAGAAGGGGGGGGGGGCTTATATTAAAATGTTTCCATTCTTCCTTTTTGCCTCTTTTGTATAAGAGCTCTTTAAATTTAATTATTTTTCTTAACATTTGAAAAAGAACAAAAATGATTTACATAAGAAAATACAATAGTCGCATTAATTATTTTCTCACTAAGTGAGAAGTTGATAAAAAGCCCGAAAGTTTAGAAAAAAATGAAACTTTTAAGCACCAGCCTAAGGAAAGATAGGTATTACCAATAATAATTTGTGTAAACAATTATTTTTGTTGAATTGAATTAAATATCAACTCACTCCAAGTGGAAAGTGGGCAAAAAGTTTTGAATTTAAAAAAAAACCGCAACTTTATAGCATTTTTCTAAGAGAATATTGTTATGAATAATTATAAATTGTTCTAACAATTATCTTCGTTAAATTCAATTGATTATTACCTCGCTCTAGCTGAAACGTTGAAAATAGGTTGAAAAATTCAGAAAAAAACTCGACTTTCCAACCCTTTTCTAAGAGAAAGTTGCTGGAAACAATGATAAATTGTTTAAAAATTAAAATAATTATCTAATTATCAGTATAAAGTAATATTTAATGTATTTGAAGCACTCTGCGTTTAAAAGACCGCAAAAAATCGTAATTAGCGCCCAAAACGCGAAAAACCCATCTTATCACTTATGGGGGTTTTTTGGGACCCTAAAAAACAGATTTATGGGTGTGATATTTCAAAAGTAATGTTTTGTTCGGTCTCTGTGACCAATTGTGAAGAGATTTTTGGTGAATTTCGAACTAGATTCATCTAGTATTGAGATTTCTGAATAAAATTTACAAAAAAATATTTTATTCTTATGGGAAATACGTGTTAAACTTCATGGGGCTTGTGGCACCTCTAAATATTTTTTTTCCAAAACAAAAGTAATGCATTTATTTTTTTGTGGATTCGAACCAATTTCCGTGCGTTATGCATCAAAATTCGAAGAATAATTTTCTGTACCACCCTACTGTGTATAGAGTAGAGGAGAGAGGAAAAACAAAAGCAAGACTGATGCATGTGAATGGCGGAAAAGTGGTGGAATGATTATGAAGGTATACGATTAAGGAGAAATGGTAAACAATCAAGGAGGCTGGGGGAGGAATGAAACTGATACTCGTTGAATGAGGAGAAAACATCCTGCAAGATGTACCACAGTGGGTAGGCTTGACTCGAATATAAGATGAGAGATTGTGTGCTAGGAGTAAACAGAGGATTGGCGATTGCAAGGCTATTGCAAGAGAATGGAGGAGGAGGGGTAGTGCGATGATGGAGGTATCTGGTGAAAGAGCAGGTGGTAAGAACAGATGAGGCTGGTGATGAGATGGGAAAAATACTGGTTGGGTGGGAAGGAGAAATCCGTTAACTTGTATGATAAAGAAGAGGGTGCATTGGAACAGAGAAGATCATTAGAGAGAAGAGAGTAGAGAAGGCTGGAGGAGGTATAGAACAGATACTGGTTACATAGAATAGAGAGATCCTGTTAGTTGTGTAGCGGAAAAATATGCATTGAAAATGGGACAGAAGGCTGCGTAAATATGCAGGAGAAAGGATTATTAATTGGAGGACTAATGCATGAGAATTTCGTGAGATGGATAGTATAAGGATAAGAGAATCTAGAGAAAGGGAAGAATAAAACCAGGGATGTTGGTTGAGGAGTGCAACAGATAATGGTTGGATAAAAAGAAGATATCTGGCAAGTTGCGTTACGGAGGAGATGCTGCGTTGAAAAGTTTGATGAGAGCCTTGTATAAGTGGAGCGGAAAATGATGGTAATAAAGAGACTTATGCATCAGAATAGAAAAAAGATAGTATGAAGAAAAAGGTATCTGATAAAGAAAGAAGATGAGAAAATGGAGGAGGCTAGAAAAGGGATTGAATAGATACTACTTGAGTAAGAAGGAGAGATCCTGTAAGTTGCGTAACGGATTTGAAGCTGCACTCAAACATTGGATGATAGACTGTGTAGAAGAAGAATAAGCAGGAATGATAATCAGAAAACCGATGCATGATAATTGGTGAGAAGAGGTAGTCAAATGATAGAAGGGTCTGGTAAAGAGGAGAGATACAGACATTGTAGGCTAGGAGAAGAATGTCAAATAAACTGATTGAATGGGGAAAATAAATCCAATAAGATTTTTGAGGAGAGGGAGGCATGGAATGGAGCATAAAATAGAGGAAAACAGTTGCATTAGAACTTTGGATAGGGGGTAGTGTAAAAGTTAGAAAGAAAGGAATAAGTATTGAAGACCGATGCCTTATTATTGAAGAAAAGAGGTGATAGAATGAAGGAGGTATCTCGTGGAGTAGGAAAAGAAGGAAACTGATTAGGTTGGGGGAGGAGGGAATAAGATACTAGGTAAATTGAAAGACGGGATCCTGTAATATTTGTAATGGTGGATAGGCTGCACTTAAACTTTGGATGAAAGGATGTGTAGAAGTTGAAGAGTAAGGAATGACACTTAGAAGGCTAGTACATAAGAATGAGAGAAAAGAACTGGTATGATGATGGAGGCATTTGGTGTTGAAGGGGGGGGGGGGCGGAGGGGGCTGAAGATCAGGGAAGATACTTTTGGAGTAAAGGGAATAGACTCTGTAAGTTGTGTAACATATGTAGGATGGACCCAAACATTGAATCGAAGGCCATGTGGACTTGGAAAAGGAATGAATGATAATCAAAGAAATGATTTTTGTAAATGGTGGAAAACAGGTAGTGGTAAGAGAAAGGACTGAAGGATGCTGCATTAGAACTTTGGATGGAAGGATGTGTCAAAGTAAAAGAGAGAGGATAGGATGGAAGAAACAATATGATGTAAAAATAGAGAGAAAGAGATGGAAAAAGACTAGAAATATATGTTGAGAGAGAGGAGAAAAAAGAGAAGGTCAAAGAGAGAGGAGAAATTATAATTATTTCTGGAATGCTATGCTTTGATTGAATCTTTGGTGTTCAAAATAGATATATAACCCAATTATTTCATTCTTTTCCTTCTCTGGGAATTCTCACGCGAATCTTCTTCAGCTGTACTTAACGTCAGATGCAATTTTTAAAAATAATAGCTTGTTTCTACATTTAAACTTTTGCCATTATGCGGAAGTTAACAGCACAGAGTGCAGATAACGCGTATACCACATTTTCACCATAATAACGAGTCAAGTTTTGTAACTTCGCCATCAGCCCTCAGGAAGTTAGGTTAGAATCTTCAAACTTATTTTTATAATAATATACTTCTGGACAAATTATATCAGATTCAATAAGCTTCAAGGCCTAATCACTCTTTTATGCTAAATTTTGATCCACATAATTAATCCGGTTAAATCATTTTCCAAAAAACTGAATAAATAAGAAAATTATATCTTAACATATTTGGATGGTCGAATTTTTTAACAAAAAATTGATTTTTAAACGAAGTTTGCTTGCTGATTCCATAAAGAAATAATTTCTGAATATTTTTGACGTTTTTTTTTCAAACTAGAAGTGACCAGAAGCTCAGAGTCTAACTGGGCGCTCTATTTCTGATAACATAACCTTAAAATTCAATAAGTGCTTTCTCGGAAGAAGAAGTGAGAAAAATCTGAGGACTTCTCTGAGCCGCTAATTCTGAAAAGTATAGTTTGGACATTCAATTGTCGCTCTTTTTTATAAGAAGAAGTAACGTAGGGCTAGGAACCCTCTGGGTTCCTGATATTCAATGGTTCATTTTTATAGTTCAACTGATGATCCTTTTCTAAAATAGAAGGTAACAAAAACCATTGGTGCTCATCAGGCCCTTAACTTTAATGATCCAATTCTTGAGTTCTATTTCCTTTTTTGCAAAGTAATAGTGACAAGAATCTTAGGTATACACGTACTACTTGTATTTATCTCGTACTAGTATTAACCTAATACTGATATCCACATAGTATTAGTATGAACCTCGTACTAGTATTAACATAGTAATTATATTTACCTTGTACTAGTATTCTCCTCATACTTGTATTCACATAATAATTCTATTCACATCTTAATAGCATTATCCTCATACCGCTATTGCATCATACCGCTATCTATGCACATCTTAATAGTTATATCCTCATACTGGAATTCGCCTCATACCAGTATTCACACAGTACTGGTATTAAC
>WSXT02110081.1:0-11217 GCA_011762715.2 Neuroterus valhalla
TAAATACATTATCGAGCGCGAAGCGCGAGATCCGAATAACGCGCGCCGTAGGCGCGCTCAAACTTGCAAGCGAAGCGAGCCGCGCGCGCAGCGCGCTATAAGAATGTGCCCGCGCAGCGGGCAGATTTTTTTTCATGAAATGCATAGTTTTGACATTAATCCAAAAAAATCACATTTCAAATAAAAGTCAAGTTTCTAGCAAATATTAAGGCCATGTTAAACATGGGTCACGTGACCCGAATTATCGATTTTTTTGCAACAACTCACGTCTGCACCGAAATATATATCTAGTTGATTTTTCAGGGAAAGCCTTAGAAAACAATAAACTACGTTTGTTTACAATATTTGGTTCAAAATTTTAAAAAGAAATTCGCAAAAAAATTTTTTTTTTTATTATTTTGAACAAAATGTTGTATACAAACTTAGTTTATTGTTTTCTAAGGCTCTTCCCAAAATATCAACTCGATATCTATTTCGGTGTAGATGTGAGTTGTTGCAAAAAAAAGATGTCAGTAAGGTGGGAATCGGGTAAGTTTAACATGGCCTTAACGAGATACAAAGAAAAGTTTGAAAAGAAAAACTGTTCTTTTTTTATGGGATGCGTGGTTTTTGTTTAAATTGCAACCTAGGGAAAACACAAATTTGATACCCATAATTGTTAGAATTCCCAATGAATATCATTGAAAAAGGTCTCATCATAACATCTAAAATTTCAAAATTTTATATTTTCATATGAAATTTCACCGTGGAAACACATTACTGATGGAATCCATAATGAGTCAGATTTTCAAGGCTTAAGAATGGATTCATATGGTATCAAATAACCTTTTCTCTTCCTTAATTATTTTTCTGAGTGTCTCATTTATCAAATAATTTTTCAACTAAAAAAATTTTATCAATATTATGGAAAATTTCTTGTTTTGATATGAAAAATTCTTCGTTCTGCTTTGATTGTCTAATTTCATCCCATTTTTGTTAGTTTGAAATATGGTTGGCAACAAATAATTTTCTGTTATCGACATGTAAATTTTAGTTGGAATTCACAAGACAGAAAAAGACAGAATCTTGAACATGTTTATAAATTTAACTGCTTTTTCTTACGCAAAAGATAATTCATTATTCCTCTAATTGAGTCATGATGGCAGGAAAATCTCAACTCAAATATCTCCAAAGGTTCTATGTACAATAATTCTGACAGACATAGTAAATTATAAGAATTGAGATTAACAATCTTTGTCCTTCAAATCATATGAAAATGATCTTTGAAACCATTTATTTTTACGAAATCATTTAAAAGTTCTTTTGTACTTTTCCATTGCTGTCTCTACTTGTTTCGAGAAATGAAGATCACAATTCTACTCTTCGCCTTAATGGCCTTGCCGTATTTCACATGTAAGTGTACCTCTTACAAAATAATTATTTACAACAAATATGGCATATTTCGAAAATTTCGATAATACAGATTCTTAATTTTTGTCGAAATTGAGTTCATAGCATTCTCATATAGTATTGTTATATAGCAATGACAAAAGTTGTCTCAGGCATAAAAAGCCTTCCTTGAGTGAATGCTATCCTCGTTAGCACAGGTAGAAATCATTTTCCAAAAATCAGATTATTGAAATTGCTCCTAATCAAGATAAAATCAAAAAACTTGTGATCGTATTCCAAAACACTTCACACATAATTATATCGTTCTTGCCGCGGGGTTGACAACTCGACTGCAAAGTGTGCACGTACTTCTAACTTTGAGATAGTTCAGGAGACTTTGGGATATTTCAGATACTCCAAGATATTTCAAATACTTCAGGATATTTCAGAATGTTTCAAGATATTCGAGGTACTTCAGGATACTTCAAGATATTTTAAGGTTCTCCAGAATATTTAACGTACTTCAAGTTACTTAAGGATGTTCCCAGATACTTTATGATATGTCAAAATACTTCAAGATATTTGAAGATACTCAAAGATTTTTCAAATACTTCAGGATGCTTCATAATACTTCAAGATATTCGAGGTACTTCAGGATACTTAAAGTACTTCAAGTTACTTTAGGATATTTCCAGATACTTGATGGAATGTCAAAATACTTCAGGATACTTTAGGATACTTTATGATGTTTCAGAATACATCTCATACTTCAAAATATTTCAAGATATTTCAGGATATTTTAATATACGTACTTCAGAATATTGGAATGTACTTCTTGATAATCCACATGATACAAGATACTCTACATGCATTAGTATATTTCACATTTTCCAAGATAGTTGAGGATATTTCAGGATACTCCACGATATTTTACGATGATTCAGGCTATTTCAAAAACTTCAAGTTACTTCACATACTTTAAGATGTTGCAAGATATTTCGAAGTACTTGAGGATACTTTAAGATATATCAAGGAAGTTCAAAATGTTCTAACGCACTTTAGGATAATTCACATACTTCAAGATACTTCTCATACTTCCAAATATTTCAAGATACCTGCTTCAGGATATTCAAATGTACTCCAGGATATTTCACGTACTTCACCATACTTCACAGCCTCCAATAAACTTCGCGTTATTCAAGATACTTCAGGATCCTCAAAGATACTTCGGAATATTTTTATTTACAGCAGGATGTTTCATGTATTTCAAGATACTGTAGGATCTTCCAAGGTACTTTATTATATGCTGAGATACTTTAGGATATTTTAAGGAAGCTTATGATACTCCAAAGTGCTTCAAGATATTTCACATATTCAAGATGCTATTTCACAAACTTCAAGTTACTTCCCATGCACTTATCGCTTGCCAGGGGGCCAGTATTGGGGGTTGTGGTCCTCCGGCAATAGCAATAAGAAATCTAGTTCGAACCAGATTTGAAGCGACGACTGTCTAGGCGGAGGTAAACACTCAGGACCTTATGTATAGTCTCGTGATTACGTGCGTTGCAAGTCTCAAAGTAAACAACTTCTATACTACGCATTACGGTACTGCCTTTTCGAGGCTGGTGGGCTGTCGTTCTGTGTTGTGCAAGGCTCGGGGGGAGGGACAGAATAACTTAAGCATGAACAGCTGAAAAACTGGCCCTCTGCCGATAGGCGCCCAGGCAAGCGTTGATTGTACATACTTCAAAATATTGAAAGATATTCCCAAGCACTTGAGGATACTTTAAGATATATCAAGGAAGTTCAGAATGTTTTAGCGCACTTCAGGATAATTCACATACTTCAGGATACTTCAAATACTTCAGTACCTTTCAAGATGCTTCAGTATATTTGAGTATATTCCATGATTCTTCAAGATACTTCAGGATCCTCAAAGATACTTCGAGATATTTCAATGTACTTCAGGATATTTCACGTACTTCCAGGTATCTAACGATACTTGGGATGATTTAGGACAAGTGTAGACCATATTCCACGATTTGTCAACCCCTCAGATCCTGCATATCCTTTCAGAAGTTGAGATTCTTTACGAAAGTACATTAATCCAAAGAGGGAGAAAAAAAGTGATCAGAAAATGTAGAGAGGGGGAACTTTGGGGTAGAACAGATAAAAAGGTTAAAGGAGTTCTGAAAGGGGCAAGGCGAGATTAGAGAAGAAAATTGATAGGGGGAGACAAAATTGGAAAAAAGGAAGGAAGTAAAACAAGTGAAGAGTAAAGTGCAAAAGATTAGGAAAAGAAGACTGGGATGATTATATAAGAAGGATGAAGGTAGAAAGTAGTGCAGCAGATATTAGATCAGGTAGGTTTAGGGAGGAGAAGGTGATATTGGTAGAATGCAGGGGAGGAATATATTAGGAGACATATTACAAAAAAGAAAAGAAAGAGGAAAAATGACTAGAAGATACCCAGCAGGGAGTAGTGGATTCCGCAATCAAATCTTCTTCTCTTTCCATCTATTTACTAACAGTATTTGTTCAGTGTACAAAAACCTAATGAATCTCTCTTTTTTTTGGATACATTAGGGGCAATTCAGGGAGAGCGTGAACAAAGAAATGGAGGAAATGGTCCTAATATTGCGCGTCTCCAAGTTGAAGCTATTCCATCAGGAAGTCGGATTTACGTACGGAAGCCAGGTGACGTTGTTCAAACTGGACTCCTCGAGCACAGAGCACCTATACCAAATCAAGAATACGTTTCCATAATACTCGATGATGGCGAACGTTTAGCTGCAAATCTCGATACTGTACGTGATAGAGGTGATTATAGAGTTGGAGCATACAACGTTTATATAGAAAGAAGAAATGACATTGGTTTAGAAGCATATCTTGAACCTCAAATGCCACAAGATCCACTGAATGGATTAATAATGCGCTTTACTTTCAAAGCCCCACACTATGAATATTATTTTATGGGAAAGCTTACTCATTCAATTCATCGGCCTCGCTGGGTTCCTGGCATACATTAGGTTCAAATTTTGCTAGAAAATGTATAGATTCATTTTATTATTAGAGCGCACGGTGGTTCAAAATCCCAAAAAGCTGGCAAAAAATCAGAATCTCGATGTTTCACTTTGTTCGAGTACCCATAAGAGGTTTTTGGGGTAACTTTTCGAAACTGAAATAAAAAATCCAAAATACTAAATTGCGGATATTGTCTAAACTTTTCCATGCATTTACTTGAAAATAAGTATGAAGGGGTGATTGGGGTCGCTGATTTCGAAACTGAAGTCAAAAATCAAAAATTCATAATGGCGGGCCCAAAATGGTGAACATTTTCCTGAAAAACGACTTTTCTTGAAATGGGGCAGCTCGGGGCAGCAAGTGGAAATCGTTTCGAAAAGTAGACACTTTTCTGCAAAAGAAACAACAAATCTCGACACAGGAACAGGAGCTCGCATGGCACACATCGTAAGCATGTTTGCGAATTATACAAATTTCATTATTTACTCTCAATGTACGTACCTTCACGAGCGACCAGAATATCGAGATTCTGATTTTTGGCCAGCTTTTTGGGATTTTGAACCACTGTGGAGCGCGACGAATTCATCAGGTTCTCTAGAAAAAATTATGAGCTAGCAATACTTTTCAATTTTGTAATGGCGAGGATATAAACATGTAAACTTCTTTTGTTCCTACCTAATATTTCCATAAAATATACTGTTTGCAATAAAGATAAGAATAACACCATGGTAATAATTGGTTTAGGCATTCGACGATATTAAATGTCAATATCTAAACATCATTGTTAAAACCGGCTGCGCTTGGGAGATGTTTTTTGCAGTTTTCCACTCCCTTAGACAAAAGTCCAAGCAAGTATTAGCGCTCCTAAGAATCCGGCTGCGAACGTTGAGCGATATTTATGAGCGATTTGCAAATAGATTTCAATCTCCGTTTCTGAAATGCGAGTAAATTGAAATTCCTAATAATGCATAAATCGTTATTTGTGCTCGTAGATATATGTATGAGAATTTACTTTATAACGTGAAAAAGCTAGTGTTGAACTCAAGACTATCGATTATTTAAACTAATTTTTGTTGAAATTATTCTTTTATTTGAAATGCATTGAGATCAAATAAATTTCTCGATTTTCTTCTGAAAATGAATTTGAAATTTTCTTCTACAATTTATTTGCTAATTTTTCGGGAATTCGTGATTTTCCTCAATTTGTTGAAATTTTTTTTGGAAGATTGTACACATTTGGAATTTTTACAACCTCACTTCAAACTTTCGAAGCAAATTTCCATAGAAAGAGTTTTGAAAGGACATTCTTTTTGAACAGTGCATATACTGCCGATACATAATCGGAAAAATATTTCCAACTTAATCTCAAAAAGATCCTGTTGCGTTTTCACACCTCTTTTCGGGGGACTAGGAACATGTAATAAACATCGAAGGATAAATAGAACGAAATACATTTAAAAGTCGACGGAAAAAGTACTTACAAAATTTCTGAAAACGTCCTTATTCAGGGCAAACAACGTTCCAAAAACGTCTTTTGTTGTTACGGAAACGTATGCGACTTTTTGTGGCCTTTTAGCAAGTTGCTTTGGTTACCATACCTAATGTTGTAAAAGAAAACTTTGCCCACTATCAATTTTCAACGATTCAAATCTGAATAATATTCAAAGACATGCAGATAATATTTCCCTCAAACTTTATTTTAAATTCACTAGAATACACTTTCCAATTTCGCAACTTCAAGTATAATCCTCAATATTGGAGTATGCTTACGTCCACTCCCGGAACACCTATAAGGCTGGAAAACATGAAATGTTTTTTTTGAGTCTCTGAATGAAAATTAATTCTTAACTTCACTATCGACACATGGAGAGTTCCTTTTCCACAGATACAGATAGAATTATCAGGAAACTCACCATGACAAAATCGTCTTACAAATCCCTTGAATAAGCGCTTGTACAATATCTGCTTCTTGTCCTCTTGCAATGCAGATTTTATTGACCAAATCTTCTGATAATGTTTTAATTTTTTCATGTTGTACACACAGCGGGTCTATGAAATTCGCTCCTGGTAGTGTGTGAGCTTTGCTTCCCTTGATTAGGTCCTTAAGAACTTTACGATATTCTTTGATTAAAGCCTTCCTCTCTTTATCGGCACTTTGATTGTGCCTCACGTAGCAAACTGAGCTGAAGTTTTGTTTAAGAACATGATAACTGGGTTCCGGTAATACTTTTTTTTTAATGCCAAAAACGTTGCAGGAAAAATCTATTAATCATAAAATTGAGGCATTAGTTTTAAAATAGTCCGCATTCAATTTAAATTCTTAGCAGAGGTAACATATACCGATCACCGCCAGTTTATACGATAAAAATATTTCCCAATTGTGAGCTCGAAGATCAAATATTAGAAGAGTCGAATTACCATAAGCTTGATATGAATTCAAGTTCTAGTGCAATTGATAAGAAAAAT
Organism: Neuroterus valhalla; assembly: GCA_011762715.2. Lineage (NCBI taxonomy): Eukaryota > Metazoa > Arthropoda > Insecta > Hymenoptera > Cynipidae > Neuroterus > Neuroterus valhalla. The sequence continues at coordinate 6,859 of WSXT02110081.1, forward strand.
AAATTCGAAATAATTTTCCCACATGTTTAGCAGGAATGCTCAATATTGAAATCTTTCTACTTAGAAACAAGTATATTATAAATGATAAACGAAAAACAGTAATTTTCAACTAGTATATTTTATACTCACAAATAACATATAACACCAAGAGAAGATTTGAAGACTTCATGTTTTATTGTCTCCGTTGCTAAAAGAAGAAAAAATCATTTATAGATAGAGTGACTAATTTACGAATCTTTAGAAATGATCAAAAGTTTCTGTGGGAATAATCCAAATAAATGAAAAAGTTTAGGCATGGAATATTTAAAAAATGACTGCGCGTCTATCTCTGATAAAATAACCTAATTATACTTCTGTTATGGAGATTTGATGAGCAGGCCAAATAAAGCTGTTCTCTGGGTATCAGGATTCTCGGTGCTAGAACTTGTATGAATATAAGAGGAAAGTTACGGAGCATAAACAAATGTTGACTTTATGTTATACATTATCTAGTTTTATTGCAGAAAATTTCCGTTATTGTTTCTTATAAAAAATGATGCAATTGACGACTGGACTTAAAGCTTTGCATGAATTTCTCTTACAGGATTATTGAATATTGAAGTATGCCGAAAAAGCATGTTTTTCATCATTTTTATCTAAGCCTCCTATTTTCTTTGTTTGGTGTGAAAATAATCGTAATATTCCTCATAAGTTCAAATGAGATATCATATTAAATAAATTATTTTTTAATTTTAATTTTAATCAGTTCTCTTCAATTAATAAGGAATTAAATTTCATTTGATCAAATTTTCTTCGTGTTTACTACAATTATAGTTTATAGTACGAGCATGCTTGCTTATACTCATATTTCGTTGAAAGTCATAGAGAAGAAACCTGTTATTGTCTAAATTCCGAGTTTATTATTGTCATAAGGTTCAGGCGTATGGAAAGTCGATTTCAACAAATCGAAAACAAGAAACATAAATAAACTTGTCGAACAACATAATGAATGCAGAAACATTCAAAAACCACAATTCTTCATATTAGCATCTGCTGATGGAATTCTTTGAAGCATAACACTATATTCTTATATATTGTGCTAATTTTTTTCTTGATCATGAATTATCGAATGACACATCCCTTTCAAACATACAAGTTCTCTTCTATCAAATCCTTTGAATATTTGAACTGTTTTTCGCAGTACGTTTCATTTTACCTGATTCATGTATCCGAATCTGGACCTGTAAAAAAAATAATTTCCAGATCATTGCACTCGAATTATTATAGAAATAGGAAGCTATGCCGAAATGATGAAAATGATAGACATCGAATTAATTTCATACTTGAAACTACAAAATTTTAAACTGAGATATTACAAATTATTCTACTCTTAATTTTGCCCTTGTGACTGTCATTTACTAAAAACAATTTGATGTGATTTTTAGTGATTCAAAGTTTCTTCTAGTTATTTCTGATAACAGACTAAGAGCAAACACTTGTAATCATGAGATCCTGCAAAATTCACAAACAAATTTGAAGCAAATAATGAAGACGTACCATGTATTTATTATTGAACAAAATCTTTCGAGAAGCTCCTGTTTAGCATTCAGCGTATCTCCTTGATTCAATTGATCTTTCGGATCGAAACAAAGTTCAATACTAGTTATAGCATCTTGGGATATAGGAACTAAATTCTGATTTGAAAAACACTTTTCATTGATGAGTGAGTTCCATTTTTCATCAGTCATGGGATCTGATTTTTTGGCTTCATTCAAAATTTCATCTTTCGATCCAGCCTATTTCAAATCATACTGAACACTTAGTTTCTCAATTTTCGGGAAGAGGGACACGTCCTTACTGTCATACTTTCCTTTTAGCTCATCCCAAGTGTATCCGAATTTTCCTTTAGCCACAAGAACTATGGGATTGATAAATTTCAAAACTACCACAAATTCTGAACCTACAAAATGAATGTTGTCATCATCCACATTTCAATGAATATCAATCAATCTTTTGATAGTGTTTCATAATTACATTCTCATCGTAATGAGAAGGTATTGGTTTTATGTTAAAATCGACTTTCGCGGGATATATGAAATTTCCACGTTTTCAAACCTGATTCCCAAAAAGTAGTTTTTTTGCTGGTGTCTTTCTGTCTGTCTGTCTGTTGTCGTTGTCGTCTGTATACTCCATAACTTCTGGAAGACTAATCGGATAGGATTGCCCTTTGGCCCACATTTCAAGGGACACATTTTGGATGGAAAATCAAAGAGGGGTAGCATTTTGAATATTTTTTCTTCACTTTTTTTCCAAGACTGAAAAATTGTAAGTACAATTTCTTGTAGCACGTAAAAAGTGAAACAATTTATCCTGCTAATTTTTTTCGATAAAAAAGATTGTCGGAGTTATGGTATTATCAAAATTAAAAAGTATTAAAGAAGAAGAGAATTCTTAGTCAAATAACGATATATTGAAAAGAAAGTCAGAAAGAAAAAATGCTTGTTCTTGGAAGCCCTCAAAAATCGTGAATACAACTTTTTAGAATTTTCTCGAAAAATCGAAAATTCCCGTTTTGATCGCACAAATAATAATGAAAAAGAATCTGTCCGCTGCGCCTGCACATTCTCGTCACGCGCTTCGCTCGCAAGTTTGAGCGCGCCTTAGGCGCGCATCCTTCGGATCTCGCGCTTCGCGCTCGATAATAAAAGTAGCTCGCGTTCCGCGCTCGGTCTTTGTAATTCCCTACAATTGTGTATAAAGCTTTTGAAACTAAAAAGTAAAATGTCTGCTGCTGTGAATGATGATTGTGAATTCTCTTTTGTTGAAGCTTCTGCGGCTTCAACGAATACATTCTCATCGCGTGTCTCGTGCTGCGCACTCGATCAAAATCTGTCCGAAACGCAAATTTTTCTATATTACCTTTACTCTAATGCATCAAATTTACCTAATATTAACCTAATAATTAATTTGTAGATGTTTTTTCAAAGAACAATTTTTCTCATAAACTGGATTTTTTCGCATTATTTTTTGTGCGATCAAAATGGGAATTTTCGATTTTTCGAGAAAATTCAAAAAGTTTTATCAACGATCTTGTATGGCTCCTAAGAAGAAACCTTTTTTTCCTCCTGCCTTTTTTTTAATATTGCGTTATTGACTTCTCATTTTTGTTTACATTTTTGAATTTTGAAAATTTCACAACTCTGACAATTTTGTTTCTAACAAAAAAATCATTCGGATGAATTATTCCACTTTTCACGTACTACAAGAAATTTGACTTACAATTTTTGCGTCTTAGAAAAAAATTCCACAATTTTTTCAAAATGCTCTTCCTCTTTCATTTCTGATCCGAAATAGCTGGTTTACGAACTCGGCTTGTCTTTCTGGTCTCTAAAAATGGATTTTAAAGCACGATCGAATATGATCATTCTTTCGACAGTTATCGAGTTCAGAGATTATTTTCAATTATTTTTGGTGCGAGCGGAAATGGAATTTTCGATTTTTCGAAAAAATTCAAAAAGTTGCATTCACGATTTTGTAGGGCTCCCAAGAAGAAACATTTTTTTTCTCCGACTTCCTTTTCAATCTTGCGTTACTTGGCTAAGAATTCTCATTTCATTTTTATTTTTGAATTTTAAAAATACCATAACTCTGACAATTTTGTTTTTATCGAAAAAAATGGCAAGGATAAATTGTTTTAATTTTCACGTGCTACAAAAAAAATAGTACTTAAGATTTTTGAGTTTCGGAAAGAAAGTCCAAAAAAATTTCCAAAATGCTCCCCTTCTTCATTTTTGGTCCGAAATAGCTGGTCAACGGACTGGACTTGTCTTTTTAGTCCCTCAAAATGGGTGGTAAAGCACGATCGAATATGATCATTCTTTCGAAATTTATCGAGTTCACAGATTATTTTGTATTATTTTTTGTGCGATCGAAATTGGAATTTCCGATTTTTTGAGAAAATTCGAGAAGTTGTATTCAAGATCTTGTAGGACTTCCAAGAAAAAACATTTTTGCTTTCCGACTATCTTTTCAATCTTGCGTTATTAGGCTAAAAATTATCATTTTATTTCTACTTTTGAATTTTAAAAATACCATAACTCTGACAATTTTTTTTTATCGAAAAAAAATAGATAGGATAAATTGTTTCACTTTTTACGTGCTACAAAAAAATGGTACTTACAATTTTTGAGTCTTGGAAAAAAAGTCTACAAAAAAATGTTCAAAATGATCCTTCTCTGATTTTTCATCCAAAATAGCTGTTCAACAAACTTGACCTGTCTTTTTGGTCCCCCAAAACGTATGTCAAAGGGCAATACAATCCGATTAGTCCTTAGAAAGTTATGGAGTATACTTAAAGTAATAAAATTGTTTATCTAAAAC
>WSXT02110092.1:0-11216 GCA_011762715.2 Neuroterus valhalla
ACATTTTTGATCCCTCAACGGATGAAGTTATACTTTTAGGAAAGTATAACAGCCCTTTTCGGGAAATCGAATTATTAATTGATAAGGAAAGCATGGGTAAAACCAATGTAAAGGCAAACGTAGCAACAAGGAGAATGAATTATGAAAAGCAAACTGAAGACATTTTGAACTGTATAGAAAAAAGGAAAATCGAAAATTTGAATTCAACAGAGGTGTCAAATGGGTTAGAGGAACCCCAAAATCCAAATAAACTAGAGAAATTAAACACTGTATTAATGTGGCATATAAGACTAGGCCATATTTCAAAAGAAAGCTTGAAAGCACTGAAACAAAATTATCCAAACATAATAAATTTTAAAGAAAATGATTTTGATGAGAGCTTGGAAGAGTGTGAAGTTTGTTTGAAAGCGCAATTCAATAGAATACCATTTAATAAAGTGAGAAGTAGAGAAAGTAAACCATTAATGAAAATACATGCTGACGTAATGGGAGCGATTTCGCCTATAACTTTACTTAAGAACTATAGATTCATTGTTGTTTTTTTGGATAATTATTCAAGATTTGCCGGTACTTATGCAATTAAACAAAAGAGATATGTAGCAAAATGTTTGGAAGAGTTCATCATTTCAAGTAGAAATTTATATGGGAAGCAGAACGCTTCAATCAATCAATACAGAAGAAAATTAGATCATACCTAATAGACTCCAAACTACCAGCAAACATGTGGGATTATGCATTAAGTGCAGCCACGCACGCCTATAATTTAACACCGCATAAAAGTTTGCAATTGAAAACATCAATAAAAGTATTTGCACGTAACAGTTCCATTGATATAAATCAAATAAAAAGATTCGGATGTATTGCCTATGCAAAAACACCTAAAGTACAAGAAACAAAATTTTCAAATCAATCTTTACGAACAGTACTTGTAGGGTACAAACATGATGGTTACGTATTGTATCACCCAGAAAGTAAAAAATTGCATGAATGTAGAAATGTTGAGTTCATTGAAAGGATTACTTACGAAGATGTATTTAAAGCTAATGATAACAAGGAAGATGATATTGATTCTAACATTAAAGACACTGAAGAAAGCTTACAAAATGAGGGAGAAAATAATGCTGAAAGGATCAGGAATGAGGGAAAAAATATTAGTTACAATAAGAGCTTCGAGAATGAGGGCGTAAAATTAACAAAAATAACAGAAGGTTTGAAGCAAGACATTGCAGATAATGTATCAGTCAAAAAGAAAAGAGGTAGACCTCGCAAAAATAAAAATGAACCAACAGTACTTTTCTGTGATCCTTCAGACAAAGATATGTCTATGGATTCTAGTGACACAAAATATTTTACTTTGCTAGCTCAAGTTAACAAAGATTCGATTACTTACAGAGAGGCTGTGAGTAGATCTGATGGAAAGGAATGGGAAATAGCTATAGAAAAAGAAGTAGATTCAATTTATGAAAATGAAGTAGTAAAATTAGTCGACAGACCGAGATATGATGCAAATGGTGGAAGGCCAAACATCATTGATGCAAAATGGCTATTCAAAACTAAAACAGATACTAATGGTCAAGAATTAAAGAAATCCAGAATAGTTTATAGAGGTTTTAAAGACAGTAATTTCTATGACCTTAGAGAAACTTATGCACCAGTAACTGGGTTGCCATTAATTAGATCAGCACTATCTTATGCTAACAAACATGAGTATTTCATACGTCAATCTGATTGTAATACAGCCTTCTTAAACGGAACATTGTTAGATGGAATTTATATGGAAATTCCTGATGGTTTCAATGTAACAAATGAAGAGAGAAAAACAAAAGTTTTTAAGCTAGAAAGAGCCATTTACGGTCTGAAAACAAGTTCAAGAAGATGGTTAGAGACTTTTACTGAATATATGCTGGAATTAGGTTTTGTAAATAACGATCATGACCCGTGCTTATTTTTATATAAAGATATAGAAGTGGAAAGAGTAGTTATATTGTATGTTGATGATATCTTGAAAATAAGTAACGATTTGAAGAAATTATTCGAATTAGAAGTCAAGTTGCAAAAGAGATTCAAAATCAAGCTCATGGGAGAGCCTCAAGAATTTTTAGGTATCAAAATCATAAGAGATGAATAAAATAAAATAATTAAATTAAATGACACCAAGTGTATTAAAAAAATATTGACTAAATTTGGTTATCAAAATACAAAACCTCAGATAACTCCCATGATAACCAACCAAGTCCTTAATCGAGAAAGACGAGAAAGAAAGGATGAAACCGGAAATGAACAAACAGTTTCGCCTACCCTATATAGAGGAGTTGTTGGATCATTCATGTATCTGGCAATGTGTACTAGACCAGACATTGTATATGCGGTAAATATATTAAGCAGGCATCAGTTGAACCCGACTCAACACGAGTGGAATATGATGACTAAAGTATTCAAATATTTACAGGGTATCAAACATTACTGCTTGAATTACAGGGAGACGAAGTCAGGTTTAGAAGCTTACTCAAATGCGAGGTTAGCTGATTGTAAAAATTCTATAACAAAATGTGGATTTGTCATTATGCTTTACGGAGATGACGTAGTGTGGAAAAAAAAAAATATGTTTCAATAGCTACATGTGAATCGGAATATGTAGCTATGAGTGAAGCATGTAAAGAACTAATTGCCATGTATCTTTCCTTGAAATCTCTGAAGTTGAGTGTTAACCGTCCAATGACACTGCATTGTGATAACACCTCAGCAATACAGAGCACAAAAATAGATGGGGGTGTAAAACTCAGACACGTGATTGAAGTCAGAGGACATTATGTCAAAGAATGTGTCGAAAATAATTACATTAATATAAACTTGGTACTATCTAAACAGCAATTGGCTGACATATTCACAAAACCCTTATAATTTACAATACATGATAAATTAACCAAAGCACTCCTAAATGATTTCTCTTCTGTTACAGGTTATCAACAATGAAGTGAAAGTTCTTTCTGTCGAACCAAATGTTCCTGCCATCTATCTTTATTCTTTTAATATATATCTTTATCCTTTTAATATATATCTACGCAATACAATTTAAATTTCGAGCTCACGATTCAGCTGTGAGGGAGTGTTGAAATACACAAGTGTCTTTGGGTGCAGCTGAACCGCATCTCCTGGCCTTAATTACCAGCGCCACCGCTGTAAAAGCAGAAGTACAGTTCTCACTTATGCTGTAGTGCGGAGTGGTCGCGCAAGCACGATCTTGAAGAAATTCCTGTGTTCTAAATCTTATTTGATAATTTCTTTTATTGCTCATCGCACCTGTACACTAAATCTAACACTAACTTTTTAGATGCCAATATTGAAAACAAGAAGGTACATTTCCAGGCAATCCCATAGATAATAAATTAATGGCAAAATTAGAAAATATAAATGAAGCAGTTGTAAGCTGTAGGTATTGGCTATCATTTTTTGGAGAAGCCATCAACAAATTTGTAACCTGCACGGGAAGCCAGTCCAGTTTGAAAGAAAAACAACTCGTTACGCACATTTGTCGCCGAGGTCTGCAAACATCTTTTAATTCGAACGGTTGAACTCAATTCCTGGCACAAGCACTGGGCGACGACAGAACGTTCCTCAACTCCGCACCGCAGTCTGTGGCGTTCTAACCGGCCACGATTATCAACAATAAAATTCGAATGCAGTGCCACGTGAATTTTATTCTGATTAGTACAACTCTTATTCCGTACTTGGGTTACATTCAAGCTCCATATGTTGAAAACAACAACAGCAATAAATATTGAAAACAAACAATCGATCTCCTCCTACCCCCTGACTAATAATAAATTTTAGGGATTCAAACGTAACTCTTGGTACGTTACTTCCGGATCAAACGAAAATTTCGTTACTTTTGGCCATTGTTATAGTGAATAGAAATGAATCTCAGCATAATACTTCCGTTTCGTTATGCTATTAAAAACAAAAAACGAAATATAATAATCAGACGTTAATGTTATTGGCATAAGGGAAAAAAATTGAAAACGTCTTCAATATCAGTAACTCAATAAGAGCTTATCGATTTAGGCCTCAAGTAGCTTTAGATGTATTCGACTAACAACCCTGCCTCAAAGATCAAATGTTTGTCTTGCGAGGATGAGGTCACTCAGGTAGGCAGGACACTAAAAGATGTTGTTCAAGAAATTTGAAGACTATGCGTTTCTTCGAAGACTCAAACGCGTCTACGTGAAAGTGAGGACTGTCCTGATACCCCGATAGGCTTACTAGGTGGAGTTTGGAGATTCTTCGAGGGCATAAAGTCTTCAATCCTCTGGAGGTATCTGAAAGACGTAATTATGAGAAGCAAGACAACCCGGATGCTCTAGAGAATTCATCAGAACACTAGAACATATTCTTCGAGGAATTCGAGGGCTGTGCCTTCATGCGAAGATCATAACGCTTATACGAGGAAGCGAAAATTTTCTTGGTTTACCAGGTGGCTCAGCAGGTCGAGTTTGAACATTTTCAGAAGCATTTAGACGCCAACACTCTGGAGGTATCTAAAAGTCGTAACTAAAAGAACTCTAGCAAATTTACTAAAGTCGCAGACAAAAGTACGCGTCCCTCACTTTGATCATGGCTGAAGCTTTAACCGAAAATCGCGTAGTATTATAGAAAGGCACTTGTGAAAGCTCCAAGTCTTCCGATTTGAATGTTATATGAATTGGTATTCTGTAAAATTTTTAAAAATATATGTGGGGTAAAACGTGCTGAAAAACAAGGTTTTGAGGGTACTTTTTTCTAACCTCGACTTTGACGGCTGCCTCGAGCGAGCTGGATGTCACGAGAAATCTGTAAAAATTCACAGACACTCCTTAAGGTGTCCTGAAAGCAATGCAATATTCTAAATTCCGGATTTTGGAATAATTTACTAAGTTCAGGCTATTTTTCACTAACATATCATCGTGGGAAGGAATTGAGATATAAAGTTGATTCATGGCTCAAAATGTGTAATTTTGGCACCTGATCAAAGTACACTTTTCAAAAATTGAATTATATTGATATTTCGCGAGAAAATCCTTCACGAATATGCTTAAATTTAATGAGGCGAGCTACACCAGAAAAAGTATCAGAAAAAAATTATCTATTACACCACAATAGGACCTCCCGAGGCCAGGCTAGACCGCTAGCCGGTGCACTCGCTGGTTCGCACATGTGGCGGAAAAAGGCAGGGACGCCTTAACATCTTGAAGATACGATTTCCTTGAGTGGTCCCAAAGTTGGAACCATTGAATGTTCGATTCCAAACTCTGTTAGATGTTATATCTAATAAAATAAACATTCTAAGTTGAAAAAATTGCATGTTTCATCAGACCTACATAAAAAATTCAGATTGATGTATAGCAAAATTCAATGAATCCATGAGTAAGTCAAAAAAATATTTGGTTTAGTTCATCAGATTTTTTTTTGGCTATCCGCTTGCTATTATTTCTGGTTGACGTATTAAGCTTATTATATTCTTATTATTAATGATAATATAATCATGATTATAAATAATAATAATATAATTCGAATAATATAATCGAAGAGAAATTTTTTTTGCTATTATTTGTATAATCGTTTTATAAGACTTTTCAATTACAAAAATTAGAATTCAATGAATTTGTTTCCAAGGTGCACCACGAGGAGGTACTATCAAAAAAACATGTATCAAGTTTCATGCCTACTAATCAATTTAGGCCTATTTACGTTATAATAATAAATTTTCATCCATTGAAACAAGAGTTTCATGTCTCACACTGCTCAACTAATTTTATTATATTTTGAAGATGTTGATGGTACGCCCCTGCCTTTTTGCAGCATGCCTGCGAACCAGCAAGTGACCGTCTTTCCCGGCTTCCGAAGGTCCTACTGTGACTGTAATGGACACCTTTTTTCTGACACTTTTTCTGCCCAACTATTCCATTGTTATTCAAGAATATTCATTAAGGATTTTCTCGCGAAATATCAATTTATTTCAATTTCTGAAAAGTGTACTATGATCAGGTTAACAAATTGCACATTTTGAGCCATGAATCAACTTTATATCTCAATTCTTTCCCACGATGATATGTTAGTGAAAAACAGCCTGAACTTAGTAAATTATTCCGAATTTCGGAATTTGGAAAATTGCATTGCTTCCAGGACACCTTAAGGAGTGTCTGTGAATTTTTACAGATTTCTCGTGACATCCAGCTCGCTTGAGGCAGCCGTTAAAGTCGAGGCTCAAAAAAAGTATCCTCAAAACCATGTTTTTCAGCACGTTTTACCCCACAGATATTGTTAAAAATTTTACAGAATACCAATTTATATATCATTTAATTCGGAAGACTGAGCAGTTTCTGGTTTGAACTAGCGTACAGCTCCAGGTCATCCATGAATAAAAGCTATGTCAGTTCATAACCATCATCATCGTCACGTATTTTAAATCTATGAGATAGTGTTTGGCTCAATGGATTCATCGCTTAACGAAAAAATAATGCACTAAAAGAGTTCCCTTGGAAGAAACCTGTCCTTGGTTGGCCATGATCAAAGTACTTGATTTGTGTTTCCTAAAGGATCATCGCACGACTAGAAAGTCAATGATGCGCGTGGGCAGATCTTGTAGACTTTCAAAATTTGAAGCAAATTGTCATACAGGTACCAAAGTGAACGCTTGCCTATGGACAATGTAAGCAGCCATGAACGATTTTCGAACCTGGAGCTTCACAGTTACTAGATCTTTTCCACCCGCTCAAACATCTGAGTCTGTGATGTTAGAAGGATACATTTCAGGGCTTTTGGACCTTCCTTTCTAGTTGAGACTCCGCAGCCTCTAAATTGCTTCTGTTTGTTTTTCCCCAGACACCCGACTAGTAGTCAGCAATGTCTTCCCATTGAGGAACTTCGGCGTTCAGCTAGATATTTCGCTCTTTACTTAGCTCATGATAGAACCTCCTTTCATCTTCCTAGAAGGGTAGATTTTGCTGTTGAGCCGTTGAGGGCCTACAATCTCATGTAATATTGCTGGTTTTAATGTATAGATATTCCGAGGGTGGATGATATTAGTAACATGCCATATCAACTTTCTAGTTCTAGTTCCTTTCTTATATTGGGTCAATCAAACCAATTTGCTCCCGACTTTGCAGACATTCGTATACAAGCCCAGTACAAAAGAGTTTGCACTTGAAACATGGTTTCAGTCTGCATTGAAATGCAAAGGTAAAACCTTGCTATTGAGGTGCCCTATAAGAACATGCAGATACTTCGTGATGCACGTCTTTGGCAGAGAATGCCTTTTCTTCGTTTCTACATTCCTGAATTCTGGTAAAACTCTACCAAAATTCCTTTCAACGTACTGCTGTTTTTCTGCGCGAATAATAATAATTCATTTAACAAATGCTCGAAACAAAGATCAGTCTTTCCGAAAATTGATATAATGGCCCGATTAAACTAAAAAAAGTACCCTTTAATAAACAAGATGGAAATACAATTTTGCAAACGTGCTAGCGTGCTGATCTTCTGAATAATTATTTTCGTTACTAGGAAATGTATTCAATACTAGTCCTACCATTTACCAGATTTATCCACTTATGAACTCAAAAATTGAAATAATAAAATGATTATCTATACATTTATTTTCTACTCCCAAACATTTCATACTTCGCCCATGAATTTGAGGGAATGCGAGAATGGCGAAGATTCTGATCAAATTGTAAGATTCTAGGACGTTAGGGCAGGAAATTTTCCAAGTTTTTTTTTCTACAAAGACGATACACATGGTAGTTTCGAATTCCATCTCCACGATCTCACCGTTTTCTTCCTTGTCTTAGTATAAGCAATTACTCCGCGCAAGAGTCACTTCGCTCTGTTTTTTTTTTCAGAATGTACATCTAAGTTATTTCGGCTTTTTAAGACGCGATTATTTTTCTTCAATATTTCTAAATGTAATACTACCATCTTCTCTTATTTCTAAATGTATTTCTAAATGTATTTCCAAATTTTTTTTTCAAGAAAAGAACCTATTTGTTTACCTTAAAATAATGAAGATGACAAAAGTCATGAAAATTGTTGAATTTTCATGAATAATCAGTAATTTATGAAATTGAATTTACGATAATTCATAAAAGTTGATGTTTTATCAGTTTTTACTCAGGATGGAGAATTCTGATCGAAGTTATAAAGTGATGAATAGTATTTCCACATCCCAGAGACCAGACTGCAAGAGACTATGTCCTCCTCAGTTTAATACACAAACCGATCATAACTCTCTTGCTTCTGGCTTTGTTATCATACTTTCCTACTATCCTGTTTTTTGAGACTGACATTATGAATGGACACACCCTAGGATGATTTATATGCTTAGTTTGGATATGATTTCAAACTTACGGGAAAATTTTTCCCTCCGAGTAATCAATAAGGTAATAAATAGCATAGTAGTCTAGGAGTAGGTCTGATTATGAATAAGAGAACTAAACAGCATGTCAAATTGTATGAATGTATATTTGTACGGTCACTATAGAGAAGAATGAAAGTGCAGATCAGAAGACTATTTGGCATAGCGTTCTACGCTTCAGTTGACAGTGACAGCAGGGATGTGAAAGACTCCTTCTGGAAATTGTCGAATGAGACCCTAGATACTTGCAATGCAAGGGAAAGCATAATTTTACTCGGGGACATGAATGACTGGGTTGCGTTCAACGCGAAGGTGCAGACCGGGATGAAAAGTAAAAGATGAAAGAGTTATGAAAGGATATAAATGCGGAACAGAGAATTCATATCAAGTCAAAGCAGGCGCGAGTTAAACAGAAGATCTACAAGAGCCAAAAGTACAAAAAATATACCGTCAAAAATTGAATAAATATTCACGTCATCGTAAACGACACCGGAAAACGGAATCAGGCAGCAAAAATGTAGACGGAGTCTGAATAATGATACGGGACAGCATCTTTGAGAGTGCATTGGAATTATTCGGTACTGCGACTGTAGGCAGAAAGACTGGAGATGCTTGGTAGAATGCTGGAATCCGCGTGGCTATCAACACGAAAAAGAAAGCGTACTCGGGAGCGTCGAATATTAGATGCGTATGCGATGAAGATAGGACCAGGCTAGAAAATGATTATAGGTACAAAAGCAGGAAAGCAGGAATACAAGCTGAAGCAAGCAAGGATAAAATAAGAGCGGAAAAATATACAATCATGCAAGATGATTTTGAAAGAAATAAGAAAATATACTGAAAATGTTAGAGTTCCTAGGGCTAGATATCCCTCTGAGGAACATGAGAATACATGTTTATTACAGTAAATTTTCAGGCCCTGGTCGACAGACGAGCGGAAGTATGTGCGTTTTAAATGTCACCAGTTAGTAATTTCAAGAGTAGGGTTCAAGTCTTGTACAAGAATTTCAAAACGAGATTCTTGAAATGATACAAGGGAGGTGCATTCCTAATGTCAGGCGGTAATTCATTCAATAGACGTCCACCTCTTACTATAGAAAGATCTTTGAAGCTGACAAGTTCGATTCAAAGGAATTTTTTGAGTAGATTTTCTTCCATGAAGCTTGATAAATCGAATAAATCGAAAGTTCTCACACGAAGTTGAACCTCTGCTGACGCACGAACGGCTGCTCATGGCGCGCTGCTGATTGGTCTTTCGATTTTTCAGGCAGCTATGTAAGTCCCGACAAGTTGACCTAGGACACCCTGTATGTCATAATAGCATTCATAGGTAAAGGGCGAACTGTGATGTCCTACATTCGAGCTGAAGTAAAGATAGGAAAGATGATGAAGGAGATAGAAATGGGTGATGAGATAGGCTCTGAACCATTACTGGTAATAACGACGTCAAGAGGAGGTCTTACACGTACTAGAGAATAATAGGACGGAGAGGGAATGAAGGTTAACATGGACCAGCTGGGAGGTAATAAATTGAGGGGATTCAGAAGGAAAAATGATAAATTAGAACCTGACAGGCACGGGATAGGAAAAATAGACAAGATAATGGGAAGAATGGAAGGAATCATTGGGAAGATAAGAAAAAAGCAAGACTACAAGGGAAGGAAGATCGGATAAAATATTTAAGGAAGGGTAAGGGGAAATTAAAAATTGTGTGATAGAATGAGGGACGGGAGGAATTGGCAAGTGGAAATACAATAGAAGAAAACGAAATTATGAGGAAATGTTAAACGAGAAAGGATAGGAGAAGAAAAAATACAAGCAGGATGTACAGACGGCAGTATAGAAAGGTTAAGAATGAGAGGTGGTAAAAGGGAAAAGAGGAAGAAGAAATTTCGTAAATCAGATCGAAAAGAGTACGAGGACAGAATACTTTTAAGAATTGCTGGAGTCTAATGAAATAGGGATGAAGGAGGAAGCGAGAAAGCTATCAAAGAGACAGAAGGGGATTTGAAGAATGACATAAAAGGAGAAGAAGACTTGCATGGACTTTGTCTTGAAGAAGTAACAGGGATCACAGTGGTTCAGCAGTTCATTTTTAGGGAAAAAGGGGGATTTTCCCATCCAAAAAAGGGGACTTTTTAAAAAAAAGGGGATTTTTTGTTCTTTCAAAAATACCAGTTTAATGAAAAAAAAAGAGATAAATGTAACACTCTTATAAGACACCTTATATTTTTATTAGGTTTATAAACAGTATATGACAATGTATGTAACATTATCAATGACAAAAGTCAACGACAACTTGCAGACAGAAAAGAAACACTATGTATTCATGATCCAAAACTTAGTGGTTTATTTTGCGACGTTCCGGAATTATACCAAATTCCAATTTCCAGCTCTGTTTGCGGTTACACTCACCGAAGTTTAATCATTTGATTCGGACAATCTTATTGGCATTACGTTTTACTTGACTAGTGTGCAACTTCTGAATAGTTGTAATGTTTTAGTCTGATAAGGGAATTTGGTACATTTCCGAAACGTCGCGAAATGAACCACTAATCTTTTGATGATAAATATATATAGTGTTTTTTTTTTGTCTGGAGTTGTTGTTGACTCTTATCATTGTTATTATAAGCAGTGACAGGAATTAAAATATGTGAATTAAGTGTGAGATAATTTCTGTTTCTTTCTCGACACTGTTGACGCAATCATGTTGGATTTTCTTTTTTCAATTCTCTTTCGCAGATCGTCGGCAATTTTTTTTTTTTCTTTGGATTTTAGTTTTTCTAAATTACTCATAATTTCTTTAACGGCGGTGAGTGTCGCATTT
>WSXT02110114.1:0-11216 GCA_011762715.2 Neuroterus valhalla
AAAACGTGGAGATTTCATCAAATCCGCGAAAGTGAATTTTCACATAAAACCAATACCTTCTCATTCAGAATGAGAATTTAAAAAAAAAAAAAACGTAAAAAGTCACAAGCATACATTTGGAATGTTACCGCGGGAGAGACGAAGTTTACGTGACATAATTCAGCTGATATGAAGCAAGCAACATGTGGACGCTGCAAACACATGGCAATTCCGCGCTCAAAAATATAATATTAACAGACATGACAGTTTTCTGTTCCTCTTTCCCCTTATTTTCCTAAAAATCCTTTTTTTCAAACGAATTTCGACTACTTTACTCCATTTTCTCCCCAAAAAAAAAAGTTGCGATTAATGTTTCAGATAGAAACTCATAGCATTAAAAAATTCGCGCCGCAATTTATGCTTTAAAGAAAAACTTGCATCATAAAAAAAATATATGATTAGGGTTAATACAGTTTGGAGCCATTAACATTAAACGATCTTTATCAGATTATTTGTCAAACTCGCAGTTTGAGATAAATTTAAAAGCTTCTGGATTCATTAGAAGGATTTGAATTTATAAACTTGCTGATGTGACAGAATTTTAATAATATTTAATTACACCTTCAAAAATATTTTTTGCTCCAAATTATCCCTATCTATCTCAACTGTAGAACCTTAAATTCAGATTTGTCAATGAATGTAAAAAACTTCAAAATTCGGAATTCTTTGATTCAATGACCTTTAAATTTTCCAAAATTTGTGACAAAAACGTTGCACTACTGAAAAAGAACTTATAACCCACGAAATAAGTCAAGAGCATTATTGAGTTCCCAAAGGTTCTTGAAAAAAACTTACTACCTTTAGTTAATAAAAAAAATTGTTAAAATATTAACATCCAAAATTTTGAATTTGAAAGGTTCCGCAATAAGAATGGAATTTTTTTTTTTTTTTCAACATACCATATGTCAAATGAAGTGTGGTAGTACAGAACATATCTACAACAGAATTATGTTTGAAACCCTATATTTTCAAGGATCCGCGGTGAACATGCAATTTAAATTTTTCGAAAATATTTGAACATAAAATGTAAAATAAAGTGTGACAGTACAGAACTAGGTGACCAATATTTTGATCGGAAAAGAGTGTTTTGCATTAAGGATTCCCAAAGAATAAAAAGGTGGAATTTTATATAGTATTTATAATTTTTTTTAACTTTTCGGTATTGATATTTCTCGAAATCATAAGTTATTGCAAAAAAATGTGTATATTCTTATTTTTTCCGTTTTCCAGCAACACATGTATGTCCTCATATCGCGATCTTTAATTTTGATATTCTCGAAGAAAAATTTCTTCGGGTCAAACCTAAAAATCTAGAAAAGCTGAAAAAGTCTTGAAATTGATACAAACAACCTGGAATTGCCCTGGAATTAATGTTCTAGTTTTAAATTTTGAAAACTTCCAAATATAAAATTTCTCTACTTTGAATCATTTACTTCTCAATTTACTCTAAACCTAATGTAATTTTGAAATTGCTCAGTTTTGAGAACTCGAATCTCAAAGTTGAGTGACCGAGATAAATGTGAAATGAACATGAATTTCATTCCGGGATTTCATATTCCGAAAGTTCAACTCTCATTCTGCGACATAATGAAAAAATTCCCAAAGAAGTACAAACGACCAGAAAACGAAAGCATCAGTGCGGGCACAACGAATCATAAAGATGATTAATACTTAATTAACATTAGTCAATGGAATAATCAATTTTCCTGTATCAATGAACAATTCTCCCTGACTAGTGACTTTACAAGGACCAATTTAGAAATGAGTTTACAACTGGCATAACTTAATTAAATGGAACTTTTTCGAAAATTATCCTGGAAAAAGCGGAATAAATGTGGAATTCAAAAATCGATTTTATTTATCTGTAATAACTTCCTCATTTCTTTTAAATTCCTTCCACTCTGTCAAAACACAAATGTAAGCATGATAAATTATGGAAGAGGATTCGAGACTTTGTTTGATATTGAAATGCGGTTTGCATAGCTGACAAAGGCGGCTCTGCAGCAAATCAAGTTTTCCTTGAACCTTGCGCCTGGCGCGAGAAGCTATTATAATTAATAATTCGTCGTCGCGTTGAGCGCACAAGTCGTAAAATGACATGCGCCGATTTCTACATATACTTTATATGTTCTGGTTGCACATTTCTTATCCCTTCCTTCCTTCCAAAATAATCCCCTTTTTACTACTACACTTGAATTTCAAAGTCAGGAATTTAAATGGATAATGTTTGTTATTTCTAAATTTCATCATATTATTTTATTAATAATTAGTTTGGGATAGATTTTCATAAACATCTAGCATCCTCAATAAAAGTAATCTTCTTCCGTCAAAAATTTATATTATTTGTTCAAAGATTATTTCTTTTCATCCGAATACTCAACTATTATATTTTTGTTTCAGAATTCATTTCTAATGGTTGAAATTCTAGTTGGTTGAAAATTCAACTATTTTGGATACGATTCTATTGTTCTATCTCTACAAATATTTTTTAATCCAGAATTTATCTCTTCTAATTAAAATTAACTATCTGATATGAAAATCAATTTTTCCTTTGAAGATTCAACTATTTTGCGACTTTAGAAAAATAGTTGAATGATCAAAAAAAATATTTACGTTCCAACAGGGAAGAAGGATTTTAAACCTGCAAAAATGCATTTCTAGCTAAACAGTTGAATTTTAGAACAAAAGAGGTTGATATTTAACCAAAACAGTAGCTTTTTCGATCTAATAGTTCAATTTTCAAATCGAAAAGTTGACTCTTCAACCGAAAAAGATAATTCCTTTACGAAGAAAGTTTGATTCTATATCTTCAAAGATCAATTTTTAATCTAAGAGAACCAATTTCCAACAAAACAGTTGAATTTCCGAACAAACAAGGTGAATTTTAGAAAATAGTTGAATTTTCAAAAAAATAGATGAATTCACAACTTGCAAAGATATATTTTCAACCGAAAAAGTTGACCGGCATAAAAGAGTAGCATTTTCAACCACAGTGTTGAGTTCTAGAAACCAAAAGACGAATTTCTCGGAATACAGTGAAATTTCAACCGAAAAAGATGAATTTTCATCCTGAAAGGACATGTTTTCAACAAGATAGAAGAAATTTTGACCGAAAAAGAAGTTGAAATTTTGACAAAAAAGATGAATTTTTAACTCACAAAGATGCGTTCTCAACCGAAAAGTTGAATTTGAAACAAAAAGTGTTAATATTGAACCAAAACACTAGCTTTTTTAATTCAATAGTTGATTTTTCAAATAAGTTCAAATAAGTAAGTTGAGTTTTAAACCAAAAAAGATGATTCCTCAACAAAGAAAGATGGATTCTATATATCGTCAAAGATCAACTTTTCATCCAACAGAACCAATTTTTAACAAAAAGTTGAATTCTGGAACAAACAAGGTGAATTCTGAAAAATAGTTGAATTTTCAACAAAATAGATCAATTTCCAACTTGCAAATATATATTTTTAACCGAAAAAGTTGACCTTCATAAAAGAGAAGCATTTCCAACCACACTGTTGAGTTCTAGAAACAAAAACATGAATTATTTAGAATGCAGTTGAATTTCAACCGAGAAAGATAAATTTTCATGCCGAAAGGACAATTTTTCAACAAGATAGCTGAAATTTTGACCAAAAAAGAAGGTTGAAAAAATAGTTGAATTTCTAACAAAATAATTGAACTTTTGACGAAATGGATGAATTTTTAACCTATGAAGATGCATCCTCAATTAAAAAGTCGAATTTGAAACAAGAAAGATTAATATTGAACTAAAAGCAGTTGCATATTTTACTCAATACTTTAATTTTCAACCCGGAACGCGAATTTTTTGGGGAAAAGTTGAATTTCTACACCAGGAAGTTGAATTTTCAAATAAGGAAGCTGATTTCCTAACGGGAAAGATAAATTTTCAATCTAAAAGGACGAATAAAAAACAGTCAAATTTTTTAATGAACGAGGTGACTTGAAAAGAGAATGAATCAACTCAAAAAAAAAAATGAAAAACTTTTTATTTCAAAGGGACGATTTCTTCATAAAAGCCGTTGTTTTCCCTACCGAAAATGATAAATAACAAAGTAGTTAAATTTTTTACAAAATATTTAAACGTGAAACAAAAAAATTCAATTTTTGACCAACAAAGATGCATTTTCAACTAAATAGTAGAATTTCCAAACGAAAAAGATTTATATTCAGCTGAAAACTGAAAAAAATAATAAACTTTCGACCTAATAAGATTCATTTTCGAACAAAAAAATATGTCTTCAACATAATAGTAGCATTTTCAAACACACGCTTAACTCTGAAACCAAAAAGACGGAATTTTTCAGGAGACAGTTGAAGTTACAACAAAAAATTCATTGTCGACAAAGAAAGATGGATTTTCATTCAAAAGTGATGATTTTTTCAGAAAAAAGCCGTTGATTTTCCGACCAAAAAAGATTCATATCAAAATAGTTGAATTTTTAACAGCATAATTGAACTTTTAACAAAAAAAATTGATTTTTGACCTACCAAGATGCATTTTCAACTAAATAGTAGAATTTCAAAGAAAAAGGATTAATATTCGCCTAAAAACAGTTGCAGTTTCTACCTAATAGTTGAATTTTCCAACCGGAAAGGAGAATTTTTTAGGGAGTAGTTGAATTTTCGAACCGGCAAGTTGAGTTCTAAACCAAGAAGGATGATTTCTTCATGAAGAATGCATTTTCTACAAAATGATCAATTTTCAATCCTAAAGGACGAATTTTTAATATGAAAGTTGAATTTTTGACTAAACAAGTAGACTATATCAGAATATTTTAATTTTCAATGAAACAAATGAATTTTCCTAACTCACGTAGAAGCATTTCCATTTTTAAAATAAAAAAATATCTCCCGCCGTGCGGACCCATCTTCATCACGTGCTGGGCGCGCAGCTCTCAACATTGAGCAAAATAAAGTTACAGAAAAAAATCATAGCATTTTAGCATCAATTTAAAAGAAGATGGTTAAAAATAATATACTATTGTTCGGCAAAATAAGTTTATTGGCTCAATTATTTATAACCTTACTTTGAGCAAAAAAAGGACAAGTTGGAAATTCCAGAAAAAAACCACAATTTTCCCGTATTACCGTGGAAAAAGATAGTTGTAAAGAATAATTAATTTTTCAAACAATTTTTCTGCTTGAACTACAATTATTAGGTATTACCGTACTCTGAGTAGAAAATAGACAAAAAGTTGAGAATTTCAGAAAAAAACCGCAACTTTCTTGCACTATTTCAAGTGAATATTGTTATAAATAATGAGACATTATTTGAACAATTTTCTTTGTTGACTTCAATTGATAAGTGTATTTCTCTAACTGAAATGTTTAGGACATTTTTGAGGATTTTGAAAAAAACGGCGTTTTACCCTTTTTGCAAGAGAAAATTGCTATAAACAGTAATACAATGCTTCAAAAATTTTTTTAAACATACGATTGAACCGCAAAAAAAATATCAAGCTCCAAAAACTTGCATTTATATCTTTGTTCATTCGAATAAATTTATAGGGTGGGAAACATAGAGAGTGAAAAAAAATTTGGACAACCTACTTTGCATTGATGTTTCCCAACTTTCGAAATTTACCATGACAATTTCCTTTCTAAACAATTCAATAAGGATGCTTTAAAATTTGAAAAGCAAAAAATGTTAACGATTTGATGCTCTTAATTTTCTTATCGATAACTGACTCAAATTTCAAATACTTTCATGTTTGAACTTTCAACAGAAAACTTCTATACTCAGTTTTCTGAACCGTGTTAGATCGAGACAATAACAAATATTCTTCTGATGAAAAATATAGACATTTTCATTTTATGATTCAAATTCCTTCTATTGGAGATCAGATATTCACTCCATGTATGCCCTTTTCGGGTTTTTACATATCTGTATTCCCCACTCCTCCAGGAGATCGTCAGACATTAAACCTTTCAACTCAAATCCCTTCCTGAAATCCCCGATTATCCCAATTCTTTTAATAAGCTCCCATGCAATGGCTGACGTACTCAAACCTGAGGGATTTAAAAAAATTAAACGCTCGCACTTGCCTCAACATTTGGTCAGGGGAGTGGAAAACTGCAGAAAATCAAAATTCCCGAGCGCAATTGATTACCGATACCCATCCTCGGCGTTAAATCTCCCCTTAGGCAGAAGATAATCTTGGTAAAAATACGACTTAGCAAGAATCTCGCACGGTCACCCACCCACGCAGCTACTGCCGTCAATAATTCCTCCTAGTATTTGGCACCCTTAGAATAAAAAAAAATGAACGAAAAAAAAATGATAAAAGAATAAATATAATAAAATAAACTGGATGACTGCACGTCTGTTTAGAATAGTTCTAGAAAATAGTTTTGAGTTAATGTTTGATCTTTTTTTCTGAATATTGCTACAGCTTCCCTCTTGTATTAGTTTGCTTATTTATTTTGCATGAAATATTCATTGTTAATTTTGTCGAGTTCAGGAACAGAACTAATATCGATTCTTATCTTTTACAGACGGCTTTGAGCAATCTCGAAGAAATGCAACACAATGCAATGTCGTATCGAGGAAACGAAAGAGGAAGAAGCATGGGAGGAGGTCCTGTACGTTCTCGACCAATGGAGAAGAGACACGACACTTCACCTTATAATTATTTATCACCACCTCCACCGGACACCTGGCGGAGGACCAATTCGGATTCTGCCCTGCACCAAAGCGCCAATGAGGCCTGCCAATCATCGTCATCCATGCCTCATCGCCGAGGTAGCGATGCATGTCAGTTGAAACTTCTTTTTTATATTTACAATCATCATTTCCATCCTTATCACAATGTTCATCTCCATACAGTTTTAATGCAAGACTTTCATTTTAGGCATTTTGATTAGTTCTAAGGGAAGATACTGTTTACCATTCGAAAATCGGAATTCTACTGCACCAATCCAATTTACTGATCAAATCGTTGAAAATATTTCTTCGTCCTTTAGACTAGAAGGAAAGTTTCTGATCAAGAAATTGGATACATATTTATGTGAACGAAGGACCACCTTTTACCTCGCTGGGATCCAAAGCCTAGTCCAGTCAATAGAGACATTTAAATAGGAAAAATTTCGGGGTCCGATTTTTTGACGTAAAAAGTTTCATTTTAGCGTCAAAATGAAGGTTTCAAGGTTCTCTCGCGTAATTTTTATTTTACAACAAAAATGGTCATGAAAAAAGTTGTAAAGAATTGTATTCCCCACATTTTTTATTTAAATAATTGGCTAAAAGGGACCTCGTGGTTCGTATCGAGCCCCTTGACCTCAACTACTCCAGTGTAGCATCTACAATTTCATTTGATTCTTCATTATTTTGTATAAAAGTGAAATAATTTCTTCGAAAGTTAGTTTTTTTCGTTTGTTGAAAGTCAGTTTTTGTTGTTATAATTAATTTTTTTGAACTGAAAATTTAACTTATCCCAATCGAAAATTCCATAGTTTTAGTTGAAAATAATTTGTTTAGAAAAACATCCATTTTTCCAATTTAAAATTCAAGTATTTGAATTTTCCTTAGCAATTTATCTTTTTCATTAAAAGTTAATGTATCTGTATGAAAACTTAGTGCCTTCAGTTGATGATTCTTTGTTTTAGTATAAAACTCTTATGCTTGGTTTGGAATTGGTTTTTTAAACTAAAAATGTTACTGTTCTATTTTTGGTTGAAAATAATTATTTTCTGAATTCGAAATTCGACTATTTTGTTGAAACATTGTACTTTGTCTTAGAAAATTGTTCTTCCTATTTGAAAATTATTCTTCTTGTTTGTAGATTCACCTTCATGGTTGAAAGTAGAAGTGCTTCACCTAAAAGATTATCTTTTTGTTCAAAAATTAATCTTCTTCGTTGAAAAATAAACTGTTTAGTTGGAAATCCGTTTCTTTTTGTTATCGCAAATTGATTTTTTCATTGAAAGTTTAACGGTTCCAGTTTTCGTAAAAAAAATGATTTTTTGTTGTGGAAAATCTGAGTCTTCTTTTCAAAATTGATTATTTTGCAATGTTTAATCTGCTGTGTTAAAGCATGTTTAAAATGAATGTCATGATTAAACAAGAAGGTTAGTGTTTTGCGACAAATATGAATATGTTACTTCACTGAAAAACCGATATGGCTGTCCCAGCTAAACCTTTTTCAGCTATAATGGTATCAGGATGCTGCCTATTCTCTTTCCCGTGACAGGTAAATTTTCTAGGTATCTGACCCGAACCTGGTTTGGCGTTCGGAAGCAACTTCGTTGTGTCATTGTCGTGAAAAGTGGCTGTTTACAATCTCCTAATTTTGTTGTGTTCTTTGGAATATGGATGAGAGGTTGAAAAGAAAATTGATAGATTGGCGACTGGAAGAATTTCAGCAAGTATTTGAAGGTAAATCCACCAAATTACATGTGCTTGCTCAGATTGTCAGGAGAGTTTAACCTCTGAAATTTCGTTATATGTCAAATAGTCACCAGCTAAGCTTGGTTCAGGTCTCCTGCCCATACCGATATTGTGCGCCGCGGAAACCAAATTATAGGGCGTGCGACCAAAAAATCTAGAGCGCCGTGCTAGAATATACTGCTGAAGACCATATCGGTTTTTAGTGTTCTAGTTGATCGGGAAAATTGAAAAACTTGACCGTGAAGAACCAGGAAATGACCGGGAATTCAAAATCGTCTGCCGAATCGCCACCCTGCTTATAAAAGCTACAAGTCTGAACTTAAAATTGATCAAATTTTAACACTGCTTTGCCCTGCCTCTTCTTTCTCTCTCTAATTGCACCTGCTACTGCTTGCACTGTGGTTCGCACTCGTGCTAGGTGAAGCACAGTAGCTCGTAGGAGTCAAGGGGCTCGATACGAACCATGAGGTCCCTTTCAGTCAAACAATTTTTCCGAATTAATGATATTATTTATTGCCGATATCAAGCAAAAACTTCTCAAAATTGTGACGTGGGCGTAGTTTTCACAATTTTTCGGTCAATTGCATTAAAAATGAGTAGGTACCATATTTAAATGGCAAAGTTGTAGGACATGGAATTTTCAATAACTTTTGTATCAGAAAGTTTTTTGTACGGATCATACATGACGGTCGGGAACGCGCTCAATATAGTGCAAGGTGGGAATGTGGCCGCAAGACTATTACGAGTCTCGCATTCGGAAGAGCGTTCTTGGAAACGCGCGACGTTTACCCGAGACACACATCGATATCGGCAATAAATATTATTAATTCGGAAAAATTGTTCAAATAAAAAATGTGGGGAATACAATT
Organism: Neuroterus valhalla; assembly: GCA_011762715.2. Classification (NCBI taxonomy): domain Eukaryota; kingdom Metazoa; phylum Arthropoda; class Insecta; order Hymenoptera; family Cynipidae; genus Neuroterus; species Neuroterus valhalla. The sequence goes on from WSXT02110114.1 coordinate 9,319, forward strand.
GTTCACCTCTTTGTTTTCTACCATTTTTGTTGTAAAATAAGAATTACGCGAGATAACCACAAAAAACCGAAAATTCAAGATGGCAGATTCAGCGTACACAAATTTAAGGGGGTATTCTACCCAAGACGGTTGAAAAAATCGATTTTTTTTTCTTCCATATTTTCGTTTCTAATCATATAAAGAATGTTTCTGAAAAAGGATATATCCGGAAAATGAAAAATTTCCAAGTTACGAGGCCATGAATATAACGATGCTGGTTCACGCTCTCTATTACATATGAGCACCGGCCTAGTCCTTTATGCTTTATCAGACACGCTTCTCCTGATCGTATATTTTCAAATTTCACCAATCAAAGATGACCATGAATGTATGGTAGAATTTATGGTGCTGAATTGCGGATTGACTGTCAACTGTGCTATTGGTAAGCAGTGTCCCTTTATATCTTTAAACGCTTTTTTCTCGAAAGCATATTTTTGAAACTGGTTGACACGATTACTTAGAAAGTACTCGTCCGATTTCTCTGAAATTATACCAGTTTACTTGGCAAATACATAGTTATGGTCGGTACTACGATCTTGAAAAATCATTTGTTTAAATTTTTTGTTTACAATGAACAATAAAAAACAGGGGAAAAATCATAATTTGGCGTAAAAACTAGTGTGAAATTGTTTAAAAACAAGATATCAAATATCAACTTTTTTCTGCAGCCTCAACTTGAGGACGTTGCCATTACAATTAAAATCAATATTTTATTATTATCAAAATTGTGATTTGTTAATAAATCATGTAGTTTAACAAACAAAAAGTTGCATTCCAAAATATTCAATAGTTTTTATTTTACACTAACTCAAAAAAGTAGTGAAACTGTGTGGAGACTGTGAAACCTTCATTTTGACGCTAAAAGAAAACTTTTCACGTCAAAAATTTGGACCTCGAAATTTTTTTTATTTTTAGGCCTTTTTCGATCTCTATCGACTGGGCTAACCAGGATATTTGTTTGCCGAGCGGGTGCTCTACCAACTGAGCGTAGGAGAAGGCTAGTGATGCTTTCTTGCAGAGAATAGCTATTTGTGATACATGGGCGAGAAATAGATGATTGTGTGCAAGTGTGAATTTTGCATCATGAGCCGCAGGCGAAACAATTATTCACATTAGTGTAAGGAAGTTTAGTGTTTTTCTGAGAAGAAACCTTTTACCATTTTGAATGTTGAAATATCATATAAGACTTACAGAATAAATATGGATGAAAATAATGGATAATGGATAAAAATCCGGTTTTGACATTTTTTGTTTGTAGTTTACATTAAAAAATAAAACCCAATTATTCAATATTATTGCATTTTTCATATTGTCTTTAAAATTAGATTTCTATGATTTTTAAACTTAGATTTTAATGATTTCGTAAATTTCACGAAACTTCATTCATTTCAAAATATGCAAAAGGATTCTTCGAATTTGAATGACTTCAACAGATTTTGAGGAATTTGGAGGATTTCAAAATATTTTGGACCAATTTGAGAGATTGCAAAGAATTTGGTGAGATTTCGAAGGATTTAGGAAGATTTTCAGGAGTTTCAAAAAATTTTGAAAGACCCTGGAGATATGTAAGAGATCTTGGAGAAATGTAAGAAATTTTGAAGACTTTCGCAGAAATTGTATGAATTATAATCAATTTAAAAAGAATTTGAGGGATTTTTGAACATTCTAAGCGTTTGTAATGGGGTTTGAAATATTTTAGAGTGTATCATGGAAATTTCAAAGTTCCCAAAGGGTTCGAAAAAATGTCTAGGAGTCGCGAAGTGTTTTGAAAGATTCCAGAAATATTTCAGAGGTTTGCAAGAATATTCAAGATTTCATGGCCTATGAGGGAGCTTCCATAAATGATGTCACAGTTTTTT
>WSXT02110136.1:0-11215 GCA_011762715.2 Neuroterus valhalla
GGCAACCACACGACACTAAACATACTTACAGAAGTATGGCGATCAAAGAAGTGACCAGGCCACCACACAAGGAAATGACACGTCGGGCAAAGGCGGCGGGAGGGGCGGCGGCGGGCGGGGGGGACCGACCAGTTCTGACGAAATGTTCACGGTTTTTGACAGTAAAAGTATATTGGTACCTAATTTAAAAAATCATTCTGGAAAGTTTGTGAGTAAAATCATTTCAGGGCCAATGTTAGGATGTAAATTAATTGTACATAAATGTTGTGTTACATATTTTAGCATTTTCCTTTTTTTTTCTTCGTTTTTCTTCTATATTGAGTGTGAAATATAAATTTTCAATAAGTCAATTTCTTATGAAGAAATTATTCTTCTTTTACATTTTTTTCATTTTCAATTTGCAAGTTAATATTTCCCTATGATTTTCAGAAAAACCTTCAATTTCTATTCCTTTTAATAATAACTTTTGATACACGAATCTACATCAAAAACTTGTATTTTATGTTCTATATGTTATTTCTTTAAGAGATGCTTGGCTTCTTTTGGGAATCAGAATGTCTGCACTCTTAGAGATATATAAATTTTTATCTAAGCTGACTTTTCGAAACATAATTGGTAGTTATTTTTTTCTGCTTGTGCAAAAATTAAAAAGGATATTTGCAAATTTATCTAGTTTAGAGTGACAGACTTTCACACGAGGTCACTGAATGATCCGATTCAACTCACCATATTAGTCTTCTTGTAATTCCAAGTCTAGGACAGGATAAAACATACAACTGTTTCTTGAGAAGTGAATTGTGGGAAATGTGACGAGTTTTTTTTACTTTTGTACTGGTTTGGATTCCTCTCTGGCGGTCACTTCTTTTATTTTTGTACAAGTTCTGCGATGTTATTGAGTTTTTTGGAAGACAGGTATTTTCGCATTCTTCTTTATACGATCAATTCTCAAGGTTTAAATATTGCTGGTTTTTCTGACTCAACTTGTACTTGTGGCGTGTAAAACACTTTGCAAAAATTCGATAATTGCTTGAAACTCTTCCGCTTCGACTTTTTGGCTTATTTATTTTTAGTAACGTGAAATTGTTATTTTGATTTAATGTACATAATATATTCCAATACCAGTAACCGGGATAATTATGGATCATTCAAAGGTAAATATGGAGCAACGATTATGCTCTATAAATTTATGATTTTTTGTTCGTAACAAAACCTCCACATCTTATGAATAATATTCTCAAGATGTGCGGCAAAATCTTATTAGAAAAGAAAATGTTCTCTGCCTTGATCCATAATTACCCCGGTTGACTAGCTAAAAAAAGAACTTGTGAACAAATTTAATGGAGGTTTATTTATAAATTTCTATTCCTTGACCATTTTAAATTCGATATTTAATTTAGATCTAATGCATCGACTTGGAAAGTATCTTTGAAGATATATTGACCGAAGATGAAACATGCAATTAGTAAATCAAGTTCCTTACAAATATTTTTGTTATTTTCGGTAGAATAAATAAATCAATTGATAAAAAGAAAACGATTTTCTCCTCCCTTAATTTTATGTCTCTAATTACTCAAAGTTTTCCTTCAAATGAAGGGGAAAAACTGGTGCCTTATCACAAACAACTTAGCCTTGATCTCTAAACTACTGTAAATTATATTAAAAATTGTCACTAAAAATTAAAATGAAGAAACGATGCTACCGGGCACCTTAAAGAATTGGAAAAAAAAAGAGTTATGGAAGAATCGCTGCGTTCATGTAAAGATAAACTTAAGTATCAACATTTATCAAGGTCAGACGCTAGACTCAAACAAATAGTGTCTCTGGTCTTATCTTGATGATCGAATGTCCACAATAATTGTGCTGAACGAACGCTGCTGGATTTAGCGTAACTTATCAAGATTAGAGTCTGTAATTACCAGTCGCAAATGAATTCAAGCGAGGAATTAATCTGGGGTCCAAAAGGTTATCAGTCGCGATAGTTTTTGAAACACTTTCCTCAGGGTCGAAGGTCTCGTTTGGATTGGATCTTAGCACACAAGTCCAAAGTGGATGCTGCAGTGCCATCTCTGGCAATGCAACTTGTTAATCTCCACTTTGAACAATCTTTCAATTCTTAAAACTTAATTCTGTTTTCCCTGGAAATAATTTAATGCGAGGGCAGTAAGTTTTTGAAACTCATCTGTCCCTTACTGCAATTGAAGTTATCTTTCTGATCAGTTTATTGGAAACTAATCTTTGATCATTTTCAGAACTGATTGGTCGAGTGAAGACTAGTGAAGAAGGGGTTCCGATATTCCATTGAGAGAAGATAACTAGACGAGAGCAATATCTCGTCTTTTTAAAAGATCTACAACCATCAGCTCAAAATGAGTCAAACTCAAGTGATGGAGCCGCAGACTGTTCTGAAAAGACAAACTTTGGTTCGCCGTGTTTCCGATCTGTTCAAAGGTAATTAGAAAATTTGCGGATTTAATTTGAAATACTTGAATTCATAGTTCAAATTATATTGATGTTATGTACATTCTGATTTTGGTTTTTATATGCTTTATTCTATATGTAGAATCTATCCCGTTCAATTTGCGAACGCTAAAACTGTTATAATTTATTCTTTCCTGGCTTTTTTCAATATCAGTAAATTTCTGGTTGCTTTAAACTTGTGCTGTCGTTTTATTATCAGAAAAATGATGTAGCTTCTGCGGAAAAATGGCTAATAAATGGAAGTATTGATGTTTACGTCTATATTATATTTATTTGGTATCGTGCATTGGTTGATTTGATTTCAAGTATTTGACTTGCTTTTATGAGTTGAAAGATTAAATGACGTAATAAAATTGCATGTCAGATCAGAACATGTGTCCAAGATTCTACTCAAGGTCAAAGCAAATAAATAAGTTGATACTGATTTCACGTATAGTTCACGCGACAATCTCAGAGGTTCTGCCGCGTTCATTATTATTTGTGCTTCAGAAACCGTGCAAACTTAAGTTAATTGTTTCCCCTATCAGATGAAGAACAAACTTTTTTCATTTTTATTATTGATTTTCAAGTCTTATATCTTATCAGTTTTTTACATAAATGGGTGTGTACGTACTTTTTACGTAAATAAATATTTCTCTTGATCAAACTTGCCAGCTTCTAAATGCATATCACATTTTATAATAAAAAAAGGTGCAAAAAAATCAGTAATCAATGTGAAACATATTTGAAATAATACCTTCTCTGATAAGAATGTAATAATATTTCTGAATCTCTAAAGAATGGAACTTTACAAAATTACTTTATACACATATTTTTTAATACTCCGAAATTATTTCAGTTCTTTGTGAATATATTTGAATACAAAATAATAGTATTCCAGCTCAGAAATACTTTAAGCATCCAGATGTCGTTTAAAAATCAATTTGCAGTTTTTATAGTATCCATTAGAAACATTTCTTATTGTGTTGGAATTTTCAAACAATTCTGTCAAATCTTGGATTTTTCAAAGCAGTTTGAACCCTTTTGAAAGAAGTTTTGAAAAAATGAGAATACGTATCATATAGACTAGGAAAAAATACAACAAATGGTATGAAAACCAAATTTAGATAAATAGAATTTGAACAAAATGAAACACAATTAATTTTTTCTGGATATGGAAAAGTACCCGGGGCTTCGAGTTTGTTGATTCTAGTGCTAATGATGTTTCTACAAATGTACGATCTAAGACTGATAAATTTTGATTTCATCACTGCTGGCTGAAGCACTAGAACGCATTTTAAATAATAGGGAAAAAATACCTTAGAAACGAAGTTTTTTCTTTGATATAAAAATTCAAAGCAAATTTTAGGAGTATGAAAGTATCGCCAGTCATACATCTAATAAAAACAAAAATATTTTTATGTTTTCAGAGGGGAAATATAGTGGACCGCCGTCATTATTCCGCCACACCTCAATGCAGAGAATTCGTCACTGTTGTCAAAATTTGAATCTCTTTCCATATCTTCTCTACTCGTTTGACAACTCTAAGTCTCATCCTCTCGCCAAAAAAGTTAACATTCGCATTGGGCATATCCTGAAAAAAATTGTTGCACGTTTTTTCCTCGTCTACGCGAGTTTCCGACATGTCATCCTCAGAGAAATTCGCTCAGAGGCACCAGCCAAAAAAATTGCGGCCGAGCCAAGCAAGGCCGTAGAAACGACGCCAAAGTTTACCAGATCTCTTAAACAAAAGCCAAAGCAAATTTCCTACTTTCTTCTTTTGGCCATTTACTTAGCACCTCTAGTCCTCGCTTTCCAACTAGTCGCTATTTGTAGTTTACTCGTTTTCGAAAATCATACGCCAGGATTTATTTTTCTCTTCACTGCATTATTGTGCTTGGGCTACATCTCTCTCAAAGTTATGGTCAGTGATACAGTGTCTCGCAGAGAATTCAAGAACGAAAAGAGGAAAATAGAATAATTAGTTTTTAAGTTCATCATCATCGATTTTCACTGTAGGACTCTTTAACAAAAACCGCACTTCATTATTTGTCACTAAGTTTAAAATAATTTTATTTGCATAACTCGCGACGGATTTTCGAAGTGATTTTGAACTCGGTTGGCTCTCGATTAGCTCCCTAATAAGTTATTTGGTGCAGTGATAGCGAATCTTGAAATAAATTCGAGAAGCCTACCTTGTCAGATAAACAACTTTGCCACACTTAATAAACATAAAAATAATAATAGCTATAATAATAATGACCCGTAAGCAATCTCGCAAAACTCCTGCACTTTTCAGCTTTGCGACTGATGAACTCCGGAGGATAATAATTAAGATACCTTATCCTCGGCAGCATAAGACTGAAAAATTGTTTTAATGTACTTGTTGTAAATAAATATGTGAAGAAAGATGTACAGAGTGTCATAACTTAAAGTACGCCGTTATCTTTCTATTTTCCGCGAAATTCAAGCGGTTGCTATGGTAAATTATATTTTTCATTTTTTGTTGAAAAGAGTATATTTTGAGATTAAATATTTTGCACATAAAGTCAGTCTTGCTTTCAGTTTAAAATTCTCGGTGCATAAGTCCTTCATAATACTCTAAAAAAAGTGAAAACCTTTTTAGCGGTAGATTTTCAGAACGATGATCATAATAAGTGGAATAATAATACTTGTGTGTGCAATCCATTTTTGGTAGGCATCACTTTTTGTGTGAGCGCCAACTTTTCTGTAAGGGCCCATTTTCGCTGCGTATGCTATCACGTGTGCCACGAAGTTTTGTTCATGTGTAGAGTGAAAAAGATGTGCTTGAGGCCCTGAAAAAAATTATTTGATGTTAATAAAGGAATATGAAAATTAGATTGCAGGATTTTCCGTAAATTCTTTTTTTTTTCAATAATTCTTCATTCAAACATTATATAGGACTGCAATCTAGTTTTTCTTTCGCGGAAAGTGAATTTTAGCGCTGTGATTTTATATTATGCACTTTTGGGAAGTAGCGTAATGACGCATCATTTTGAATGAAAGGAGAACGAACTATTCAAAGTCTTGAATCTTGGAATTGATTTGTTACTTAAATTTATAAATTAATTCGAATTTATTTGTAATTTTTTTCCAATCACAAATTATGATCAAGACTCTTAAATAGCTTCTGGCTTCTTTGCCCACAAATTGTTATTTTTTTAAATGTTACAGTTAGTATGTTTGTTTATGTCTGTTCTTTGATTTAAATGTATGTGTGTAGTCTCAGGTTGTAAAAAGTGTAATGCGGATCATCTTGCCTGTACAGGCAGTGATGCTCGAATCACAAATTTCAGAATTGAAAATTGAGAAAACAAAAAAATAATTGAAAATGAACTGAGAATACATTCCCGCGAAATGCCGATCTTGACGAAAGGGCAAAATTGTATTTTTACTCTACTTAATCGTTCTTCGAGATTATGTTTTTCGATATATATTCAATTTAACTGAAGATGTTACGTAACACTAATTTAGAAGTGTACGGTAGTGATAAAGTAATATAAGCAATTAATATCAATCCTAAAAATACGTAGTTTTTATTTGTTTTCGTACCTATTGCGTAGACTGCTACGTCACCTCCTCCGTGATAAGCCTCATCAGAAATTATTGCTGCTTGTTGACTATAATTGTACTGGGTAGTGTCATTTAAAGAGGGATCCATTCTTACTGGTTTTCCATTTACTACTTCATATGCAATATTATTTGGACCACCAGTATTGTAAGTTAGCGTAGTGTAACTTATTTTGTCGAATTTTGACTTTTGAGCAACACCTGAAAATTGTATTCATGAAATTATTGAGATTTCTAATTTTTAATTGATTACGAATTCGAATTTTCATTCATTAGTACATAATATTTCCTCTCGCGATATAATTCAAATTTAAATGATAAGGAGGTAATTCTCATGACCTTTCCAAGATAGCATAAACAATAGGACTAAACACATTTTTGTACTCCAAATCTTCGTAAAAATAATGTTTTACCCGAAGTACAGACCGGGATAAGTTTTTATTGTTTATAGCACCATTTGAAGAAATAACAAAATTGATAAAACAAAGAATTATCTATCATATTATGTAATTAGTCTCCAAAAAATGAAAGGCTGTGCGTATTTGACTACTTATTGACAATTTCGGAACGCGACAAGATTCGAAAATAAAAACCAAGAATTAATAATATTGGTATTACCTTCGAAAACGATTGAAATCGGGTATAAATTTTATGAATTGGCTTCAGAGGAAGAATTTTCCTATGTTTTATTAAAAGAATTATGCTGATAAAGATTTATACCAAGAATGGACGATCCTCGTTCACTATATCCATTGAAAGCCATCGAATGTGTATGATCGCTTGTTACAATGACCAAAGTCTCTTCGGTGTTAATTAATTTTAGAGTAGCGTTTATGGCCTCTGAGAATCTAACAGTTTCCAACAAAGCTTGAGCAGCATGACCTCTGTGATGAGCAAAGTCGATAAGACCACCTTCCACCTGTAATTTTCAGACGTTAAAAAGCATTTGAACTTTACCATTAATCCGAATATTGATTAAAACCGTTTAATGTGAAACAGAACGAATTCATTTGTTTTCTACATCAGAATTTAAAATAGAACGTAAAGGAAATAGGTAGAATTCATAACAAAAAAAATATCAATAATAACAGCCACACAAAAAAAATCGATTTTCGGATCCAGAAGTCAGACCATGGTGACTATGTTTTTGGGGTCGCTGAATCCGGATCCGCAGTCCAAAAACCTCCAGCACGTCAGGTTTTCGAAATAACCTTAAAAATTCTTTGAAGACACGCTAAAATGGAAAATATAATGATGGGCTAAGTACCGGACCATGTATATTATACGTTTTATGGGTCGCTGGAACCGAATCTGAAGTTCATTTTACCTCGTCGCATCAGGTTTTTGACGTAACCTTAAAAAGTCTTTACAGTGCTAGACCATATTATGCGTTTTTGGGTCGCTGAAACCAAATCCAATGTCCATTTTACCCCAGCATCGCTTCAGGTTTCTGACATAACCTTAAAAAGCCTCAATAGGCCCCTAAAATGAGATTATCTCGAAAACCTGACGTGATGGAATTAAATGAACTTCGGATTTGGTTTCAGCGTCCCAAAAAACATATAAAACGGTCCAGCAGTCCAGCCACCATCACTTTTCATTTTAGAGTGTCTCTGGAGCCTTTTTGAGGTTATCTCTAAAACCAGATGTGATGAGGTAAAATGGGCTTCGGATCCGGATTCAGCAACCCCAAAAACATATAGTCAACATGGTCTGACCTCTAGATCCGAAAATCGATTTTTTTTTTGAGTGGCTGTGTAATTAAACAGATCTTAAGACTTCATTTTAAATGGAATCCAAATTTAGAATTGATTACTCTTTAACTTTCAAAAATTCGACCAAAGACTGTAAAATTTGGACCATTCAAATAACTTAAAAAGTTTGAAGCTTGAACCAATTTGAAATCTTGGAAATAGAAATAAACATTTTGAACTTGAATATCTTCAAATAATTCTCTGATTTTTGAATGAAAATTTCTAAATATTTGTAGAGTGAGAAATATGAGAAATATTACCACGAGGAGATACCCTTCATCAGATTTATCTAAAATCTTAATAGCTGCAGTTGTCATTTCCTGTAAACTTGGTTGTCCTTTCGGACTTTTATCACGCTGCCAATCCATTGCAATGTGACCATTTGCAAATATCCCCAACAAAAATTCAGTCTTCTCATAATTGACTTTAGATAGTTCTTCATTATTTTGAACGACTTCGAAAGACAGTTTCATAGATTTTTTATCTTGTCTCCATTTTTCAATGAGATCTCTCCCATCTCTGCTGTAACATGCCCATTTATCTATTGGATCCGAAGCTGAGCCATTTAGAGTGGATTGTAACATTTGTCTTCCTCCACCCATGATCACCTGATAAGAATTCACCTTAATGTCAGCAATATTTTTATTTCATATAATCATGAGTAGTATTCCGTTGAAATAGTTCATTGTTCAACAATGAGTTCAAAATCGTAATTGTTTAACAGGAATTATTGAAGAAAATGTTTATGTTTATTTGATAATTAGAAAGGCGTTCAAATAAGTCTTTTCGGTGACATTTTTATTTTGAACTAAATTTAATATACTCGTATTAATTTAAAAATGATATTATAAATATTATTTCCTAATTTTTTATTCATAATTTGATGTGAATAATATTCTCTTTTATTCACAAACCTTTATACTCTTTCCAGGCTCATTTTCTATTAATTGTCTTGCTATGTCTTTACATTTTTCTGCATTTGGAGGTTTCTTAGCTTCACATTCCCACCTTCTATCTGGACAATGTGCATAAAGAGGAGCTGGAGTTGCATGAGTTACTCTAGTAGTGGTAACAAATCCTTAAAAAATGTACTTATTTAACAATACAATTTTAAATTTCATTTCGAAAATATATTTTTTTCAAATAAATAAATAAATATATATACCTATATATATTAAACATATATAGGTAAATGTCGTTTATATAGTTTTATCTGCATCTTTGGTTCTGGTTCAGTCTTTCCATATTACTTCCGTTCATCAATTTTGATTAATGCATCATGCATGTGCAAAATTAAATTATGTGTGCCCAAATACGCAATGATAAATTTCTTTATTCGAAGAGTTCGTGGGGCCCGGGGCTATACCCCCTGCTAGCCCCTCCCTTAATCCACCCCTGACTATGCTACCCGATTCCTACTATACAGTACAGCCTCTCAATAAGGCGCCTTCCCCTCAAGCACGCTTGAACGCTACTCTTTCTCTCTAGCCCTCACGTTCAGTGAAGAAGATTTGAAATCATTGCCTCTCAATAGGGCGCTCTCGGTAAAAATGATTTCTTAATGAAAAACGACATTCGGAGTGACTTTAACCAAGTAAAAAAGGTATATATGAATAAATAATCGGTTTCACATTGTTTTTCTCGATAAAATACTTTTATTTGTACTACAAATAATACATGTTAGTTGGTACAATCATAATTATAATACAAGAAAAGTATTCTTGAAATATACCGCGCAATCATTCGGGGAGCGCCTATTTCAGAGGCAGAGCGAGCAAGAATCTCGAGAGCAGCGAAGAACGTAACTGAGGGTAGCGCGTTTCCTGGAAAACACCTCCCCTGCTGTCCCGACCACCAAGATTAACACGAAAATCTTCGTGCTAACCGAAACGCGCTTTTTATTTGCTTATATAAATTAAACGCAGCCTTTGTCAGGACCAAAAAATTGACGAGCTCATCGCAAGGGTTCCAATTATATATCCGTGCATTCATACTTTCAGCGGTAAAGGAACACTTTTACGGTTAAAATGCAATCGTTTGAGAATTAGAGTTGAAAACAGATACTTTAGCGGTTCAAGTGCGAGTCGCTTAACTATAAGAATCGTTCGAACAATAAGCGACTCTACTTTAACGCACAGGAGATGCAGTTTAACGGATAAAGTGGGACGTACTTTTACCGTGAAACTATTCGCGAGCATCGAATCGTTCAAGGTAGCATGTATCTGAATGAAAGCTACTGCCGAAACTGACGATTCTATGCATGTTGACTTATGCTTGTAAGTAGATCCCAACTCGTTACCGCTTGATACGAATTGTGATCCATGTGTGCGCATGCGTAGAATATCAACATCATGCTTTTAAAATGCAATCCTTTATTAATCATTAAAAGTGCAGACTCTCAGCGGTAATCTAAGAATCGTTTCACGGTAAAAGTGATCATCTTCTAAAATGAAAACTGGTAACTCTATAGTTCAAACGACATCATTTCAGCGTTAAACTAGATCGTTTAAGAGTGCAGAGAATCTGCTTTTAAAGTATCTTACTCTAACATTTGAAGGACTGATTTTATCGTTGAAAGGAAAATTCTGAGAGTGTAGTTGTTTCTCCGAACTGTCTCTTTTACACCCGTGCTTGTGATCCTCTATCTCTTTCGCGCAAGCGCTCGCACGGTCATTGAGCTGCCGGATCATCAAAGAAGGGCATGTAGAATTATTTTTCAGGTAGTGGGGTCAGAGGCGGAATTAGGAATTTGCCGCCCCTGAGCAAAAATGAAAAATGCAGCCTTTTTCTCGAATTGACCACAAAAGCAAAGTAATTCATTTAATATTTAATCATGACGATATTCTGATGATATATTTATTGTCTGAATTTAATCTTTAAAAGAAGATTTTATTCCTCAGAGACCGTATTTTCATCACTATTTTTTCATTTTTTTCCTTAATTTTTTCAGTCAAAATTTGCCGCCCTTGGAAATTTGCCGCCCCGGGGCAGTGCCCATCTTGCCCCTTAAGTAAATCCATGCCTGAGTGGGGTTACCCACTTAAGATTAGTAATTTATCTTTCCTACTTCAATTCGCGACAACTTAGCCGATTTTCGGAATTTTCTGATAACTTGAAAGAGAAAATACGTGTTTTAGTATTTAGAAACTTATCTTTTCATCAGCTGTAATTCCTCACAGATTTCCCCGGCGCCAAGGATAAAAACTAGTTAAGTAGTCGAGTAACATCAGAGTATTCGGTTTATCAAAGTATTGGGCTTAAACAAATAAATGTATAAAGTTTCCTTAAGTAAGATAATTTGATTATTTAATATTATGCACGAGAATTTCTGATTTTTTTTTTTTATTATTATTTATCAGCATTTGGAACTCGAAAGTTCATTGCCTCATCTACCCGAGACCGCCACGCGTCCC
>WSXT02110147.1:0-11215 GCA_011762715.2 Neuroterus valhalla
AGTGGCAACAGAAAAGCGACCGTTTTTGGTGAAGTCCATACATTGCAGATTGGTCTCCTTATGTCTATTCTCCATGGATAGCAGCCCTCGCTTCGCTCGGGCAGCTAACTTCACACTCGTTGCAATCGTTGTGTTTCACACCTAGCAATGCAACATACTATTGAATAAAATGTCCTTCAAAAAGTTTATCAGACTATTTCCATTAAAATTTCAGTTACTTTTCCTACACATGAAAGTACTAAATTCGACTGAAGAATAGTAAAATTTTGCAAATAGGGAGCATAAAGTCGGATAACTAAACTCACTGATTATCAGAGTGCAATTTCTCTGAGGACCAGTGACTCATATTCAGTCATATCAAATTTCTCAATTTCCAGTCTTTTCTACTGATTCATAAATAAAGAGGCGACTTGAGTTTTCAGTAATCTTGGCTAAATTTGAATAAAAAAACTGATTCCAAGATTTTCACTGATGAAAATCTGTAAAATTAATCACTGACACTCAGTACAATTCCACTGATTTGAATTAAGAGACTGTTTATTATAATTTTATTATTAGTTATCCCAATCTCCTGAACTAAAAGATAAGCGCTCTGGTTCGTCGATGATCGATATTTCTCAGCTCACCGATTGCGATTACGTGCATTAAGCCATTGCAATTAAATAAAGGGGTTACGGCACAAGGAACGGCTCGAGTAAGTAAAGTTCTACTCGCATTTATTGCATCTCTGGACAGAAACATAAAGACATGCTTGTGATCAATTCATTCTGTTCTAATAAAATAAGCAATACCAGAAACGCGAGATTTGGGCTTGACTTCTCGTCTTTTATCAGATTCATCAGGCTGAAAAGCACGTGCTGATTCAGGAACGCATCTACAATTATAATTTATTAACTCGAACTAATATACAATTGGTTGGTCCAAAAATGCATTAGAATTTTTTTTTCGAAGTTATATACAAAATGCCCGCAAATTCGTTCAAATTGACAAAAAAATAAATGCATTTTTTTGTTGAAAAAAAAAACAAATATTTAGAGGTGGCGCACACATAATTCCCATGAGAAAAAAAGACGTTTTTGTCAATTTTATTCAGAATTCTCAATATTAGGTGAATCGAGTTCGAAATTCACCATTTCTCTTCACAATTAGTCACAGAATGCGAATATAATATTATACTTTTCAGGTATCTCCCCCATAAGTCTGTTTAATATGGTCCCAAAAAACCCCCATAAGTAAAAAAAAATGGGTTTTTCGAGTTTTTGGCGCTAATTATGATTTTTTGAGGTTTTTTTTTATTGCAGATTGTTCCACATACATGAAATACTACTTTATTCTGATAATTAGATATTTATTCAAATTATTGAAACAATTTATTATTAATTATAACAATATTCCCTTAGAATAATGATACAAAGTTGCGGTTTTTCCTGAAGTTTCTGACTTTTTATCACTTTTCAATTAGATTAAAGTAATATTTAATGCATGTTAAAAAAAATTGTTTAAATAATTTATTATTATTGCGTATTATATTTTCTTTGCTTTATGATAGAAACTTGCGGTTTTTTCTGAAATTTTTAACTTTTTGCCCACTTTCCACTTGAAGTGAGTTAATGTTTAATTTAATTTAACAAAAATAATTTTTTAAACAAATTATTATTGCTCATGGCTATCTTCTCTCAGATCAGTGCTAAAAAGTGACGGTTTTTTCTGAAATGTTTAACTTTGCTTTACTTTTTTAGTTGTGAACATATAATAAATAAACATAAGAGAGAATCATATTTTAAACAGTATTGTATTGTTTTAAGTAAATTATTTTTGTTCTTCTTCCAATGTTTAACAAAAATTAATTAAAACAAAAAAGCTGAATTCATTCAGTGAAATTTGAATTTCGAATTTTGTACTAAAATTATTGATCTCAAACGTAAAAATTGAATTTTTAAGAAAGTAGTTCAACTTTCAACCAAAGAGTTGAATTTTCGACCTGAAAATGTAGATTTTTATTCAAAAATATAATGGTTGTTAATTCGAAAAAAAATTACTTTTATAAAAAACAATCTAATTTGACCAACAATCAAATCAATTCAATCCAATTCAATCTAATTGAATTTCATTCAAATTCTATTCAGTGCAAAGTTAAAAATTTCAGAAAAAGTCAGAACTTTCTAGCACTTATCTAAGAGAAAATGGTTATAAACAATAATAAATTGTTTAAATAAGCATGTTTTTTAACTCGCATTATTATTACCTCACTGAGTGAAAAGTGGACAAAAAGCTTAAGAGTTTAGAAAAAATCGCAACTTTTCAACACCAAACTAAGAGAAGAAATCCATAAACAATAATAATTTATTTAAACGATAATTTTTGTTAAATTAAATTGAATATTAACACATTTCAAGTGAAAAGTGGGCAAAACGTTGAAAATTCCATAAAAAACCGCAAGTTTCTATCATTAGGAAAAGAAAATATTATTAGCAGTGGTAATAAATTGTTTAGACAATTATTTTTTTACATGAATTAATTATTACTTCAATCTTATTGAAAAGTGATAAAAAAATAAAAATTTCAGGAAAAACCCGCAACTTTGTATCATTATTCTAAGAGAAAATGGTTATGAATAATAACTAATTGTTTAAACAATTATTTTTGTTAACTCTGATTGATTATTACCTCGCTCTAACTGAAACGTTAAAAATAAGTGGAAAAATTCAGAATCTTAACTTTTGAACCCTTTCTAAGAGAAAGTTGCTAAAAACAATAATAAATTGTTTGAAAAATTGAAATACAAATCTAATTATCAGTATTAAGCAGTATTTCATGTATTTGAAACAATCTGCGTTAAAAAAAACGCAAAAAAACGCAATTAGCGCTAAAAACTCGAAAAACCCTTTTTTCACTTATGGGGTTTATTTTGGACCCCATAAAAAAGACTTATGGGGGTGATATTTGAAAAGTAATATTTTATTCGCATTCCGTGACTAATTGTGAAGAGAAATAGTAATTCGAACTCGATTCATTTGATATTGAGAATTCTGAATAGAATTTACAAAAACGTATTTTTTTCTCATGAGAAATACGTGTTGAACTTTATGGGGCTTGCGCCACCTCTAAACATTATCTTTTCACAAAAAAATGCGTTAATTTTGTTGTGGATTCGAACAAATTTCCGGGCGTTATGCGTAAGAATTCGAAAATACATTTTTTGGTCCACCCTAATATACAATCAAATCTTACTATTTTAGATCTGAATTTGTAGTAAATGACTCATTAGGAAGCAAAAAAACAATTAATCCTTATCCAGTCCAAGTTAACCACAATTTTTAGTAAAAAGTATTTTCAGTCTCCAGCAAAAAAAACTCCAAAAAAGTATCGAATTGGTAAAAAATATTAAACTGTGTGAATAATTTTCCTGAACGACGTCAGTTGCTAAGCAGTAGATTCTAATTCAGACCGAGAGAAAATTAGATTTACTTGGGATCAGGTTTCCTGCAGTTTTCCTCTCCCCCGGCCACATCTTGAGTCAGATCTTGAAAATTTAACTCATGACAAAATGTTAATTCTGAGTCGAAAGCAAATATTTTTCACATCACCACTATTTCTTAATCTTCTTCCTATCATAATTATTTTCAATCTGGAAGTCCTATTATCTTTTTAAGCAAGATATAATTCATCTTAAAGAAATGTTTAATCTTCATGAGTTCTTCTTTTGTGCAATCTATTCTATTTTTAGATTCTCTTCAACTAATCATTTAGTTTTGTACTGCCAGTCTTTTTACACGTGTTTAAACATAATTGTTTGACTACATTTCGTGCAAGCTGTCATTTTTTTTTCTACGTAAATGCATGAAGCCTATTGCGAATGACGAATTACGACATTAAACATACTGTAATGAATGAGAGAGTATGTATTGTTAGTAATCGCTTCCTTAGCCGCGCCTTCATTGCCCACTGTATGGATAGAACGATTTTTAATGATGACATAATGCAATTTTCTGTGAGATTCAACAGTCAACACCTAGAACACCTACAACTATAATCCTAAACGTAACCTTGAATCCAACTAATAATTTTAACTTATGCATCACCACTTATAATAAAGTTACGAAATGTATATTCTTTTAGCTTATACTCCACTCAAATGAATTATTTTCGCTTTTTTCCATATATTCAGGTGGGAATGAATATTTAATAAAAACGAATTTATTTTGTTTTGAATTCTTTTAGTAAAAATCACCGCTCATGTGATAATAATATCTCGCGTTGATTACTCATTTAATTCAACGGTATAGAGCACATCTAATTTTTGTTTTTAAAATAAATTAAAGTTATTAAAAAGATACTATATGCATACTGCACTTTCAGGGTGGAAACAGTAAATTTCCCGCTCTGGTTTTTGAAACTTTCCAACAGAACTTTCAAGGGGAGGTCTAGGTATAGGAAATTCGAAATTCGTTCGGATTATGTTTTATCGATAGTTTATTAAAATTGATTCGACACGTGTCTTGGCTTTTTTGATACTGGACCTCCGTTTTGGAAATATAATTTTTCTAAAATCTGAACTATTGGTAACTGGTAGGTAAGCTCTCTTGTGAAAAAAAGATCTCTACATAGGTGTGAATAAATACAAATTTATTTTTTCCGCTATTTTTCCTGTGTGATTATTAGGAACTTTGTCTTCTTATCTATATAAAAGTTTATACAATTGTTGCCATCTCCATTTGGAAAAAATATATAACTCAAATACTGAAATTTCATCAAGAGAGGCAAAACACTTTAACTTTTTATCTTAAAAGGAGTATTCTATCATTACGTCACATATACTATAACGTTGAAAAAAAGTAGGGGGATATTGTATGGTGAAATCTATAGCATATGGAGTTTCGGTTTAATATCGTTTTCAGTATATAGTGCATAAGTGATATTACATTTTGGATTGAAAATTTATCTTTCTTGATTGAGAATTTTGTTAATTGTTAGAAAATCGAATTATTCTGTTGAAAATTTGTCTTTTTAGTAAAAAACTCATCTCTTTTGGTAGAAATTTCATGCTTTATGGTTGAAGGTTCAACTGCTTTTGGTTTAAAATTGAAATTGTTTTTGATGGAAATATCAACTATTATATTTTTGGTGCAGAATTTTTCTTTTTTGCTCGAAAACGCAACCATCGTTTGAAATTCAAACTACTATGATAAAAATAACGTTCATGGTCGAAGATTCATCATTTTAGTTAAAAGTCTTTTTTTTTTTCTTGAAAATTTAACTATTCGATGAAAACTAATCTTTTTCGTTAGGAATATAATCTTTTTAGTTGGAAATTCAGCTGCTTATTTAAAAATGGAAACAGTCCATAAAGTATTTATTTCGATTTGTTGAAGATTCATCATTTAAGTAAAAGTGAAACCTTTTTGGATGAAGTTTTTACTATATGTTTGAGACTAAATTCGTCTTTTTGGTAGAAATATGAGCTTTCTGGTGGGAAATTCTATTGTTAAGGTAACAATTATTTGGTTTTAGTTTAGAATTCAACTGTTTTGTTCAAATTCGTCTTTTTTGCAAAAAAATTCATCTTCTTGGTTGAAAATTCAACAATTTGGTTGAAAATCCTGCTATTTGGTTGAACGTTTATGTATTTTGTTAAAAAACTTTCTTTTGGGAAAAAAATTGAACTATTCGATTAAAAGTTTTGTTTTTAGTTGGAGGTTCAACTAACTAGTTGAAAATTCGTCCCTTATTAAATGTAAATAATAATAATTAAAAATTTCAATCTTGTTTGGTTGAAATATCACCTATCATATGTTTTTCCAAGAAATTTTCTTTTTTTGCTAAAAATTGAAAAACTTAATTAAAAGTGGAAATATATTGTCGCAAATTCATCTTTTTGGTTAAAGATTAATTTCTTTGGATGAAAATTTAACTTTATGTGGTTGGAAATTCATAGAATTTCTTGAAAATACGACTTTTTGGTAGTAGATTAATCTTCTTCATTGGAAATCCTTCTCTTGGGTAGAAAATTGAACTATTCGATTGAAAGTTTATTTATTTTCTTAAAAATTCGTCTTTTTAGTAGGAAATGAATCTCTATATTTAGATATCAATTGGTTTTATTTGAAGATTCAACTATTTTGTTGAAAGTTTGTCACTTATGGTTAAATTTAAATCATAATAACAAAAAATTTCAATCTTTTTCTGTTGAAATATCACCTATCATATTTTTCTCAATGAAATTTTCTTTTTTGGCTAAGAATTGGAGACCTTGATTGAAAGTGGAAATATATTGTCGCGAATTCATCTTCCTGGTTGAAGATTCATTTCTTTGGATGAAAATTTAACTCTGTGGTTAGAAATTCATAGGATTTCTTGGAAATAAGTCTTTTTGGTAATAAATTAATCTTCTTCATTGAAAATCCTTCTCTTGGGTAGAAAATTGAACTATATGATTAAAAGTTTATTTATTTTCTTCAAAATTCGTCTTTTTGGCATGAAATGAATCTCTATAGTTAGATATTGACCGGTTTTTGTGGCGAATTTAACAATTTTATTGAAAATTCGTCCCTTCTGGTTGAATTTAAATCATAACATTACTTGATTGTAAAGCAGAAGTATATTGTCGGAAATTAATCTTTTTGGTTAAAGATTCATTTCTTTGAACATAAATTTAACTTTGTGGTTCAAAATTCATAGGATCTTTCAAAAGTACGTCTTTCTAGTAGTGAGTTAATCTTCTTGATTAAAAATTCATCTTTCACGGTTAAAAATCGAATCCTTTATTATAAAAAAATCTTTGTTGGTTAATAGTTGAAATATTTTGCAGGAAATTCATCTTTTCAGTAAAAAAATGATCTTCTTGGTAAAAAATTCCATCGTTAAGTTGAAAATCAATTGGTTCTAGTTGAGAATTTTGTTGAAAACTCTTCTTCTGGGTAAACAATTGTACTATTCGGTTGAAAACCGCCATGCCTTCTTTTTGTCTCTCCTCTTCAATTTAGATCATAATAATCTGAAAATTAAAATATTTTTTGTTTAAAATACCAGTCATTACATTCTTCATTCAGAATTTACCTCCTCTGATTGAAAATTTGAGTACTTAGTCCAAGGGCGGATCCAGAAAAATATTTCGAGGGGGGGGGACAAAATGAGTGGGAAATATACACCTTACGCACATCTTAAACGCGCTAACCTGAAATGTAGAGTGTCAAAAATTTCGGTGGGGGGAGGGGGGGGGGGGACATCTCAGACACCCCTCCTGCATCCGCGCCTGACTTAGTTGGAAGTAGAAATATACTATTAGGAATTCATCTTTTCGGTTGATCTTCTTGACTGGAAATTCATCTTTTCCATTCCAAATCATGCAGTCTCTGGCGACACTCATGTCGCCGATCGTCTCCTTATTGAAATATGTTTTTCCAGGTGCAAAATAGGGAGAAACGAATTTTTATATTTTTCAATTGGACCAAAATTACAGGATTTATGTTGCTTTTTAATTTACCCTCTAAAATGACTCTCGCTTAACTGAAAATACGTGATATTTTTGTAGTTTTTAAGATTTTTCGTGGCTGTTTTGTGTTGTTTGATGTAGTTTTAGGTGTTTTTTCAACTTGACTTAACCATTTAGAAAAATAATTGAAATCAACCTAGAAATTTGCTATTTTTATTCAAATTTTCAAATTTGATTTTCTCAAAAACGCCATTTTTTTTTGCTAAATTTTTTTTTACAAATAGTTGATTTAAAGACCTTAATTTAAAGCTATATGAGACTTTCCAATTTAGCGTTATGTGGAAATAAAAAAATACAATAGATTTTCGTCTCTACTTTTTTGCGTTTATTTGCACGAGTCTTTTAATAAATCGGTTTTATCATGAAATGAAGAACTATGGAGTCAATAATTATAATGCATATGCACCGATAACACTATATGATCGAAACTCTTCACATATACTTCCAACATTTTGCTTACAATGCCTTTCGTCTCCAAGACTTTGGGGACCATACTTAAATTGCGTAACGGATTTGAGGGCCTATAAACGCCCCCCTCCCCTTCCCGTGTAACGAACCGTAACAGAAAATTTCTGCCCCCCCCCCTCCCAACTTCGTACGTAATCTTTCATTTTTTTTTAATTTCGCTGTCCTAAACCAAAGGGACGTCCATAAACGTCTTTTTGCAGAAAACTAATAGTTTTCAATAAATTAAATACATGAGCTATCTAATATCAATAAGAATAATGTTTTACCAGAATTAAAGTGTCTACAACAAAGTACATGCATGTAGTCATGACTTCTTAACAAAATACATAAATTCTTGAGCTATAACACGAATTTTCAACAAAAAATTATTTTTAATCCAGAAAATTGACTTTTCTTCTATTGAAAAAGATTTTTCAATTCTTACACAAAATAGTTACAAAATTTCAACAAAATAATTGAACCTTCTATATAATAGTGGATTTTTCAACTAGGTACCTAAATTTTTGACTTACAAAGAAGAATTTTTAACTAGAAAATTTTTAAAAATCAGATAGATCAATGTTCAATAAGAGAGATATTTTTCAACTAAAAAAGATAAGTTTCCAACAAAATATTCAAATCCGTAACCAGAAATATGAGTATTAAAAAAGTACATGAATTTCGAAGTTTTCTTTTTTGAACGTAAATTATTATGAAAATAATTGAATTCTTAACCAAAACAGTCCAGTTTTTTAAGAAAAAAATTTTATCCCAACTGAATTGCTGAATTTTCGAGCCGAAAAGAAGAATTTTGTGCAAAACAGTTGGACTTCCAAATGGAAGAAATTAAGTTTCAACTGAAATCGTAATAGTTGAATTGCCAACTAAATAATTTTCGAGCGTAAAAAAGGTATTTTCAGTAAAAAAGTTCATTATCCAACCAAATAGCCAAATTCCTAACCGAGAAGATAACTTTCCGACCGAAAGAATTAACTTTCTGTCGAAAGAGATAAAGTATTATCAACAAAATACATGAGTAATATATATAAGGTACATACATTTTCAATCCGATAGTTGATTTTTCTACTAAAAAAAAATCATTTTCAACCAAATACGAAATCAATTTTTCATTTAAAAATTAACTGTGAACCAAAAATGGAACAAATTTTTAACACAATATTGAAATTTATAACGGAAGAGATAAATCTTCTGCCGAAGAAATTCATTTTTTGACAATAGTTCAACTTTCAATCACGTAGTTGAATTTTTGATCAAACAAGATGAGTTTTTAACAAATTAGTTGCATTTCCAAAAAAAAATTTAATTTCCAAACAAACGATAGAATTTTTTGACAAACGAGATGAGTTTCGAACAAAAAATATACAAGTGAACTTTTCATAAAAAAAAAAAAAATCTCTGAGGCGAAAAAAGCGAAAATGCTAAAAAAGAGGGGAAGTTTCTTGAAAATAGGAGAAAAAAGAAGAATCTTGAGAATAATTTTAGAAAGAGTAGAATAGGAGAAAGAATATTAGGTCTGCAATATGAAAATGACTATTAAAGTTATTATTGAACGCGGTCATTTCCATTAAAATTTGTAAATTTTGTTACAATTGAACATCCCGAAATGTAATAAATGTTATTCAAGTCTGTAACGTTACTTGCACTGACAAACACATACACAAAAAATGGTGTGAATTTGTTAGACAAAATGTGTGTATGGAAAACACGCGAGTCTGATGTGAAACTTAAGAAACGACGGAACAACGCAAACTTCAAGTACCTACTAATGTGATGAAATGAGGGACCATCCCCTCCCCCCCCTCCTCAACTTTGTACGTAATTTTTCATTTTTTTTAATTTCGCTGTCCTGAACTTAAGGGACGTTCATAAACTTCTTTTTGCAGAAAACTAATATTTTTCAATTAAAAATACTTTTTTCCATTGAAAATACAACGATTCGGTTGAATGTTACAGTCATATGTTAACGAATCAGTTTTTTTCGGTAAATTCATCATTACACTCAAAATTTATTTGAGGGTTTACTATTTTATTGGAATTCGATTTTTATCTGATTTAAGAATTGATTTTTTCAACTAAAATCTAAAATTTCCGTTTCTAGTTAAAAATTTATATTTTTTTATGGAAAATTGATCTTTTCTGATGGAGAAAATTATATTATCTCGTTTAAACCGTTTCTCTAATAAGAAGCTTACATTCTTGGTCAAGTTATTTTGGTTGAGGATCCAAACATTTTTTTGGGAATTCGTTCCATTTTTGATGAAGAAATAATATTTTCATCGGAAATTTAACCATCTAGCTCAGGAAATATCGTTTAATCTGAAAATTCATATTTGTTTCTAAATTCATTCATTTGGTTAAAAATTCATGTATTGGGATAGAAAATCGTCTTTTTATTAGGAAGTTGATCTTTTTGGTTAAAAATGCAACTGTTTAGTTGACAATCAATTTGTTATGCCTCAGGATTAAACCATTTCGTTGACACAATCGTATTTCTTTGGTCGAAGATTCATTTCTTTGGCGAAGAATTCGTTTACTTCCTAAAAAATTCTAACTATTAGGTCAAAAATCAATTTATTTGATTGAAAATTTGTCTTTTTCGATAGGAAATTGATTTATTATGGTTCAGGATTGAACTATCTTTTGGAAAAGTTTGTTTTTTGTTAAACATTCTTCTATTCGGTTGAAAATTCATTTTTTCTTGGTAAATCATATTTTTAGTAGGGAGGTCAACTCCTTGATTAAAAATTCATCTTTTTTTGTTTAAAATAAAACTGTTTGGTCAAAGATTATTTTGTTTCAGTTATGGTTTCAACTATTTTCTTGAGAATTCGTCTTTTTGGCTTAAAAATTCAAGAATTTGATAGAAAATTTAATTATACGGGTAAAAACTAGATTTCTTGTTGAAAGTTAGTCTTTCTGATTTAACATTAATCTTCTAGGTTGAGAATCCATTTTTTCGGTTGAAAAATGTACCTTTTGGCTTAGAGTTAAACTATTTCCACAGAATATATTTGTCAAGATTTACATTTCTAATTGAAAATGTACACATTTTCTTGAAAATTCATCTTTCATTTGATTTGAAATTGCACTTGTTTTCAATTGAATAATCTCTTTTACAAGATAATTTGAAAAATGGGTAGAAAATTCATCTGTAGTTTGGGAATTTACTTGGTTGAACATTCGACAACTCTGGTAAAAACGCAATTATTTTGTTGAAAATTCAACAATTTTCTCGAAATCATGTTTTTTGGCAGG
>WSXT02110158.1:0-11214 GCA_011762715.2 Neuroterus valhalla
CATGTTAAACTTACCCGATTCCTACCTCACCGACATCTTTTTTTTGCAACAACTCACGTCTACACCGAAATAGATATGCATAGGGACAATTTTTTTTGCTGTATAAAATCTCCGATTTATGCGATAGAAAATGGATTATTGTGCAAAAAACTGCTGTGAAAATCTGGATTATGCGAAATCATGCGATGGAAAAATCAGAATAATAATTCACATAAATATTCAAAATTGGTATAAATATTACTTGTTTTTATTATACATAAGGATATAATTACGAAATTGAGTTAATAAAAACGAGAAGAACAAGATAGAAAATATTTATTTCAAAACGTAATATAGGAGGACCTATACTATCACATTTATACATGAAGGATAGCGCTAAACGCACGCTCAGCATCTACATTTGATACAGAAACATTGATCATTTGAAGACATTTGATAGCGAAACCCGAATGATTAGCTACCATTACAAAAAGGATCTTCAGAACAATGTCCTCTTTAGAAGTTGGTTCATTTTTGAGAGTTGTCTTCAATGGTTCCTTAAACACAGCGTGTACAATAAGAAATTCTAAAATCAACATATCTGCTAGCAAACTTGAGGCTGTCACAGCTTCCTAAACCTTCGGGGTACGAACTTGAAAAAAAGTACCGAATAGTACGAACATGGGTTAGCTTAACCCAGCAAATTTGATCGACCGTAACTCAGGTTCAAATTCGTCGATAAAAAGTTTTTTTTGTTGAAAATGATAGGAAATTTTCCCAGAAGTACGATAGTGTTATTAGACTTATGATATTTCAAGGATGAAAAAAACTGTGATAAAATGTCTGAAAAAATCTTTAATATTTTTATCAAAAAAACTTTTTTTTTAAAAGCTCATATTTTGGTCGGATAAAAGAATACGATATTTTAAAGGTCACCATTGGAATGCTGAAAAGTTGTACTTGAAAATGATAAGATTGGTTACTTGATATACTTCAGAAACTATATTTTTTTGGAAGTTTGAAAGTAGGCGTTTCTCGAAATGGCAAAAAATGAATGAAACTAAAGTTTTCAACGTTTATGGTAAACGAAAAAATCGAAAATGTTCTTAACTGAAATCTAACGCATGTATTTGGTAGATTTTCATGCTAAACAACTGTGAAAAAAGTTTTATCCCCCCATCTGCTGGGGAAAGCAGTCGATTTCAACCCCTAAGTATCGAAAATCGATTAAAAATTCTAAAATGTTTTCAGAGCTTCTTACGTATAATCTCACACATAGATTTTAATGGTAGATTATTGCAAAAAAAATTCATCCTCCTATCTTCCGGGAAAGGCTATCATTTTCAACACCCAAAAATATCAAAAATCTGACAAAAATTCCAAACCGTGTTCAAAGCTTCTCACCCGAAATCTTAAATATGGATTTGGAAGATTTTGATGGTAAATAACTGTGAAAAATTTTCATCCCCCTATCTGCTGTGGAAAGCAGTCATCTTTACCCCCTAACCACTGACAGTTTTCCCTGGCAGCTAACGGGATTAAATTTTTTACACAGTTTGTGACCATCGAAATCGACAAAATCCATGTTTAAGATTTTAGGTTAAAGGCTTTGAACACGTTTTGGAATTTTTTTCGAAATTTTTATATTTTTGAGTGCTGAAAATGACAGCCTACCCTGGAAGATAAAAGGATGAAACTTTTTTTTCAATCATTTACTATCAAAATCTACAAAATCCATGTTTAGTATTTCAGGTACGAGGCTTTAAAAACATTTTAGAATTTTTTATTGATTTTTGAAACTTAGGGGTTGAAATTGACTACTTTCCCCGGTAGCTGAGGGGATGGAACTTTTTTTACTATTATTTGGCGTCAAAATCCACTAAATCCGTGAGTTAGATTTTAGGTAATAACGTTTTTTATTTTTCGTTTACCATAAACGTTGCAAACTTCAGCTCATGTATAAAATAATCCACTTTAAGTAATTGAAAACTAAGAGAGAATCACAATGCATATCGATCGATGTTCACACTAATGACGGATGACATTGCTCAAATTTATACTCACATTTCACAAAATAAAACAATTTTCATGCTCTTCAAATGTAATAGAAGTAATACATTTATAAAAATGAATTAGATTTTTTCAATTTTGCAAAATTATGCGAAATTTTGCGAGAATATGAGAATTATTGCAGAATATGCGGATATTATGCGAAATTATGCGAAAATTCCAAAATTATGCGTTGAAAAAAAATTATGCTTTTTTATGCGACGAAAAATCTTGTTTATTTAACTTAGAAACTTCATAAATCGCGAAAATTTCGAATAATATTCAATTCTGAGACATTATGCGATTATGCGCTTTGCATAAAATAGGGGTCTCTAGATATGGAGTTGATATTTTAAGAAAAGCCTTAGAAAACGATAAACTACGTTTGTACAAAACTTTTTGTTCAAAATTTTCAATAGCAAAAATTTTTTTGCGAATTTTTTTGGAAAATTTTAAACCAAATGTTGTATGCAAACGTTGTTTATTGTTTCTTAGGCTTTTACCAAAAAATCAACTCGATATCTATTTCGGTGAGGACGTGAGTTAGTGCAAAAAAAATCGATAATTTGGGTCACGTGACCCATGTTTAACATGGTCTTAAAATGAATAATTGTGCCAAAGCACAATCCAATATAATAATTCATTCGAAATTTATCGAGTCTGCAGATTACAGACTACAGATAGACAGACAGACACCTTAGTAGAAATCGTTTTTTCTGACTCAGGGGGTCTCAAAACGTGGAGATTTCATAAAATCGCGAAAGTCAATTTTCGCATAAAAACAATTCCTTCTTATTCAGAATAAGAATGGAAAAATAATCACCAGTCTATACCATGGGAGTCAGTTTGGATTACGAGGAATGATCCAGGGTCAGTTGACTTAGTCTATCAAACAAGTTCACAAAATATTGCCTTCTCGTGGTTTGATCAGAACGAAAGGTTTAACACAATCGTATTTTTTAATGACACGTTTCTATTTTTCATATTTTCAAATTCTCCAACTATCTTTTTCCCTACGCATACGATCTCGAATTATATTTTTACTGGGAACGAAAATTATTTGATTGAGAAATTATTATCCTAGTTCGAAAAAATGATAATTAATCAATTTTTCCTTGGATGAAAAAAAAATCCCAAATGTTTCAAAGAGTACATTTATTTAACAGATTCCAAAAGATCCTTCCAATTTTTATTGAATATTGTACGGAGGACACATTTTTCTATAACTATACCAGAATTTTATAATTCACAACTCACATCCTCAAAGTTCCATATCTATGATGAGGTTGAATCAACAACAAAAATTAATTCAAAACCATTCAGCACTTGAAATTAATTTTTCCTCTAACATCTGCCCTAATCCAGGTAGAATACAGGAAAACTCTATTTAAATATCAAAATTGATGCATCATAGATTTCAAAATCTCCTCTTGAGAATTTTTACTATTAGATTGCAAATACACTTGATTTGGAAAAAGTTATATTTCCTGAGAAAACATTTCACAGTCATGAAGACAATTCGTTATTTGAATTCAAAAATTCAACTGTTTTGTTGAAAGTGTATTTTTTCTGCGAAGAATACTATCATTTCCAGATAAAGTTGAGCTATTTAGTTAAGAATGGTTGAAAACTGTTTATTATTATTTATTGGCAATTCCTAATTTATAGTTAAAGTTTCATCTTTTTTGCTAAAAAAATTAACTGTTTGATTGGAAGGTAACTTTCTTCTAGGAAATTCTCTTTTTTTGACTTAAAACTAGTATGTTTGACTTGAAAATTTGCCTGGTTTCCCGAAAACAAGCCTAACATGATCAAGAATACTTTTTCAATGCACAGACCTTTTTCCTGAGATTCAAAAAAGACCATATTGTTGACCAATTGTCCTTTTGGGTTGAAAATCAAACAATGTGGTTAAGAATTTATATTTCCGAAATGCAAATCGACTTTTCCATTGATATTCTATTTTCTCGTTAAACTATCTCCTTTACGAATAAAAAATGCAACTGATTTGCTGAAACTTCGTTTTTTTGGGTTGAAGATTTCCCTGTTAAATTTTTTTCAAACAATTCGTCTTTTCAGGTTGAAATTTCAAGCATCGGAATGGACCTAAATATTGAATACTCAACTGGTCTCTGAAAATAGATCTTGAATGATCGAGAGTTGATTATTCAATAAACATTTTATACCTCTAGGTTGAGAATTGGTTTTTTTTGCAAAATTAAAGTTTATGGTCTAGAAATTCACATGTTCTCTTGAAATTGAGCTTGTATCTGGACTAGAATTTCGACTATTTGATTCAAAATTCATATTTCCAGGTTAAAAATTTGTCTTTGAGGTTACTAAATTCGAATGATTTTTCCTCTCAATTCCTATTGATGGGTGCGATGTTATACATTTTTTTAATCGGAAATTGAATCGTTTGGTGGAAAATTATTATTTTTGTGTTTAAGATCATAATTTTTATTGTAAGTTATATTTTTCGTTGGAAAATTTTACTATCTTCTCAGATATTCATCTTTTTGAGTTAAAAATCACACTGTTCGGTTGAAAGTAACCTTTTTGTTGAAAATGTAATTCTTTTCCTAACAAATTGAACCATTTCATTAAAAAACAATTTTTTGTTGAAAATTCGTTTATGTGAGTTGGAAGTTCAAGTACTTGATCAAAAACCTGTTGTTGAAAACTCATATTTTTGGATCCGGGACTTGTCTTATTGGCTCAAAAAAATAACTGGCCAATTAAAACAATTAGTGGAAAATTCATATTTTTGAATTGGAAATCACAATTTTGATTAGATATTATTTTTTGAGGTCAAAAAGTCGTCCTAACGACTTGAAAGTTATACTGTTCCGTTAAAAATTCATCTTTTTGGGCGAAAATCCAACTGTTTGGTTGAAGATAACATTTTTGTTGAAAATTCAATTTCTTTATCAGAACATTCAGCTACTCCATAAAAAATCAACCTTTTCGTTCAAAACTTGTCTGTTTAGATAGAAAATTCAACTGTTTGGTCGAGAATTTGTTTTTCCAAGTTCCGAGTTGCAAATCCATATTTTCCGGTGGCAATCCGCCTTATAACATTGACAATCCAACTGCTTTTCGGCGAATGCAACTACTTTCGTAGAGTGTTGAACTCTTTGATCAAATATGCGTTTTTTTTTGTTTGTTAAAAATGATAGAATCAGCAGAAGAAGTTCATCTATTTATTGGGAAACTACAATTTCGTTTTCAATTCTTCTTTTTGGGTGGACAATTCTATCATACATAGAAAATTCAACTCTATGGCTGAAAATAAGTTTTTTGTAGAAGACTCATATTCAGAAACTTATATTTACTACTTTTTTGATAGAAATTTCGTATGCCAGCAAAAAATTCGATCGATTTCATGAAAAATTCACCTTATCTATAAAAACTCGTCTTCTTGGTTGAAAAAAACCTACTATTTTCATAAAAAATTTAACCATTTATCTGGGAATCAATTTTTCCGTTGTGAATACGATTATTTTGTTGAAAACACAACTATTTTGTCACATGTATAATAATTTTGTAGCTAGTCGTCCATTTTGCTTGGAAATTTAAATGGTTGGTTGTAATCGCAATTGTTTGGTCGATTCTGACAGACTGTTTTTGAGAATGTCCAGTGTTTTAATGGTAATTATTTATCAAGTATTATTTTCTCAAATAATCTAAAAACTTTTATATCCAAACATTTTATTATGAATTTCGAATTGGTTATATTTTCCACATTGAGATATGAAAACTCGAGGTCTTCGTGAAGGTTTGTAATTATCAACCTTAAGAATATCAAGTCATTTTATAAGACAAATAGTACATACATTAAAACTTCCCGCAATTTGACATCAAGGACATTTGATTACACAAACTTTTTTAGTCGCTCTACAAGGTTTTAGCACATGCCTTAGCAACTCTTTCGGAAGATGATGAAACCATATGAAAATCCTTCAAAATCCATTGAGATATGGGACATTCTGTTACAAATCGAAAACCTTTTTAATTTGACAATTTTGATTGTTCCCAAAAATTTTTTAGAGTCCATACTGAAAATAAACAGACACGTGTACGAGGTTTTTGTTCAAAAAAAAATTTTCTCGTAAATATGACCATTGTGAATTTCAATGCTTTATCCAATTCTGTTACACGTTAAATTCGTTATCTCTGGTTCTACTGTGTTTAACATTATGATAATATCATTGAAACAATTAAATAGTTATTACTTTAAAGGTACCGAAGTTGGAGGTACAACGTTCACGTGACTGAAAGCTGTTATGATTACCTTTAAAATGAAATAAAAATTCGAATGATATTATCAGTAGATCTAGAGATAATGAATTTAACATGTAACAGAATGAGATAAAACATTAAAATTCACAATTAAAGTATTTGCGGAAAAAAATTTTTTTGAACAAAAAACTCGCATACGTGTCTGTTATTATACAATAAGAACTTCGTAAAAAAATATGAGGAGATTTGGTGAAATCCCACCAAATTCTAGTCCTTAAATCTTAAAAATTTAAATTGCTTCTACAATTTCTAGAATACTTGATCAAATAAGTGGAAAGATGACAATGGGTTTTCTAATTTTTGCCACATAATCGTGAAATTGTGACATCAGTTCCAACGAATTCAGCCAATAATTTTCTCCTTCCCCGGCACTGACTATGGAAATACAAATACCAAAGGAGGAAAAAGTTGATCCATGTTTTTAAACTCTCAGATAACGGGCACAGTATAAAAAGGCCAACAAAACCTCCGGATACTCATTGGTTACACGTTGAACCATCTTCTTCGACATTTGGAATTAATTTCCGAAAAATTTGGAAAGATGAAGATTGCTTGTACTCTCGTCTTGACCTTGGTGGTCGTCTTCAACTTCATTGGTGATTATATTATTGATATTATTATTATTATCATTATTATTATTATCATTATTATCATTTTATATCTGAAATATGGGACATTCTTTCAAAAATCGAACAGAGAATTGACCGACCCATTTTTGATTGAGCTAATGATTTTTTTACGGGTTCTTTATCGAAAAACAGGAGATACGTATTTGAGGATTTTTTTATTTTGCAATTTTTTGAGAAATAGGAGGGGTTGAAAAATTGAGAATTTGATTGAAGACTATTTTTTTTAAATGCATAACTCCTGTTCTATTTGAGCTGGAGACATTTTTTTTTCATTTGAAAGCTGAAAAAACGAGCTTTAATATAAAAATCACCTCAAATATGTTATCAACAAATTGAAATTGTTATAAACAATTAAAATTCCAAATTGATTTTTAACTAGTTCAACCCCCATGAATTAAGTTCTTAGTATTTTTATCGTATTCTACGTCAAATTTCCGATCGAAAACGATTTATTTCATAATGGCGAAATTATTATTACTATTGGAAAAAATTTTATGCATCTAGCAGTGTCGAGAGCGGCACTTCACACCGGCGCGTATCACATTGCACGGCCGATTTTCTTCTTTGATATCTTTTTTCTCTTAAATACGAATGATTATTATATATTTTCAAATTAATAATCTTATTTCTTAGACAAGATAACTTTATTAGAAAATTCAAGAAATAAATAAATAATAAGAAGGAAAAGAAAAATATTATTATTGAAAATGTAGATTATTTATTAGGATTATTAGGATTATTATATAGATTTCCTAATCAGGAGAGACGAGTTTGTTAGAATACAGTTGGAACATCAAACTGAAAATCTATCCATGAAGACGGATTTATAAAATAATAAATTTCTTTAAGAAAACAGACAAATTTTCTAGAACGTAGTTAAAATTTCCAGAAGGTAGTTGAATTCTCAACCTAGAAAGGTAAATCCTAAACAAGAATGATAATTTTCAATCTTGAAATTTGAATTTTCTACCAGAAGAGATGAACATTTCCAATCCAGAAGGACAACTTAAGCCCAAAATCATGAAATATTTACAGAACAGTATTGATGATTAACAAAAGAGGCAATTATAAAAAACTCGATCCAATCCAAATGGACAAATCGTCTATCCAAGAAGACGAATTTTGAAAATAATACATTTTTTTCAACAAAAAAGATGAATTCTCGACCTAAAAAGTTAAACGCTCAACAAAAGACTTAATTTTTAACGTTAGAATTTAAATTTTCTACCAGAAAAGATCAATATTCTCAATACAGAAGAGGACAAATTACATCAAAAAGATGAAATATTAACAAAACAGCATTGAATTATTAACCAAGAAAGTTATAATAAAAAAAACTAATTCAATCCAAATGGACAAATCGTCCATCCGAGAAGACAATCTTAGAAACTAATAAATTTTTCTCAAGAAAAAGACAAATTTGATAGAAGGTAATTGAAGCTTCTAGAAGGTGGTTGGATTTTCAACCTGAAAAATTAAACGCTGAACAAAAAAGTTAATTTTTAACGTTGAAATATTAATCTTCTACCAGAAAAGATTGGATTGGAAATATTCATCTTTTCTGGTAGAAAATTTAGATTTCAACGTTAAAAACTAACTTTTTCGTTAAGGATTTAACTGTACCGGTTGAAAATCCAACAGACCTCTAGAAGCTTTGAGTACCTTCTAGAAAATTCGTCTTTTGTGTTGAAACAAAATTATTATTTTCAGAATTCGTCTTCTTGGGTAAACGATTTGTCCATTTGGATTGGATCAATTTTTTTATAATTGCCTTTTTCGTTAATCATTCAATACTGTTCTGAAAATATTTCATGATTTTGAATTGAAGTTGTCCTTCTGGATCGGAAGTGTTCATCTCTTCTGATAGAAAATTTAAATTCCAAGATTGAAAATTAACTTTTTTGTTTAGGATTTACTATTCTAGGGTGAAAATTCAACTACCTTCTAGAAAATTCGTTTCTTCTCTTCCAAAAATGTATTATTTTATAAATTCGTCTTCATGGATAGACTTTAAGTTTGATATTCCAACTGTATTCTAACAAAGTCGTCTCTCTTGATTAAGAAATCTATATAATAATCCTAATAAAGTAATCTACATTTTCAATAATGATGCTTTTCTTTCCCTTCTTATTATTTATTTATTTCGTGAATTTTTAATAAAGCTATCTTGTCTAAGAAATAAGATTACTAATTTGAAAATATATAATAATCTTTTATATCTAGGAGAAAAACGATATCAAAGAAGAAAATTGGCCGTGCAATGTGATACGCGCCGGTGTGAGATACCGCTCTCGACACCGCAATAGATACATTAAATTTTTTCCGATAGTAAGAATGATTTCGCCATTATAAAATAAATCGTTTTCGATTGTAAATTTGACGTAGAATACGATAAAAATACTAAGAACTTAATTCATGAAGGTCAAACTAGTTGGAAATCAATGTTAAAATTTCGATCAATTATAACAATTCCAATTTGTTAATAATATATTTAAGATGATTTTTTTATCAAAGCGAAAAATAAAAAAAAATCCCCAAATACGCATCTTCTCTCTTTCGATAAAGAACCTGTAAAAAAAGTATTGGCTCAATCAGAAATGGGTCGGTTAACTTTCGTCCAAATCTGTATGATTTGTAAAAGAATGTCCCATATACATCATTCTATACATTTTGCCAGATAACAGAGTCGCACCATTACCAACAATCATCTGGGAATCAATTATTTCTTGTCCTCCTCTCATATTTCTGGTACCGAAGGCACCATCAACGAACTCATAAGCTGTCTCTAACTGGAACAATAACATTTTTTGCACTAATTTCCTCGTCAATGAGTTTTAAAACATGCATCCCGTGTAACTCGCGTCCTATTGGTGACTTGCTTGGCACCCTTCCTAGAGAGAACTAGATCCGGATCCAGAATGGTCTTGTTTTTGTTCTGGATTAACAACCCTGAGTTAAATTGATTAATTTAATTTTCTCCTGCAGAATTCAGTTCCCAGATGCTACGGAGAAATTATCCACCTGGAGGTTTCATTGAAGATACAGAAGTTGGACATGAACACCGCAATAGAATCGGCAAAGTTGATAAAGAAACGTATGCCCCTGATTCTATAGACACGCTTCGTAGACCACAACCAGGAACAACAATCCGATTCCCTCCCGATCTTAATCTACATATATATGTAAGAAATGTTGGATTTGTGCCCGTAAATCCAGTAATCGAATATGAACCACAAATTAATGCTTTTGGTGAAATAATGGGAGTTTTTGGACGCGATGGTGTTGAAAGAATTGGCGTTGGTCACCACCTGGTGGCATGGAAGATGGGAAGCTTGCCTAGGTTTCTAACCAATGACGAAAAATCTTGGCTCTACAGACCCTAACATGGTTGTCGAGCATTTTCGTAATTTGACGTACACTTTTCCATGTAATTCCAAGTAATATCGTGCAATCTCTGGACATCTTGTGTAAACTCTTGTAGCTCTTCTTATCGTTTTCCAATTTCTAATTAATACAAGATTGAGCATTGAAAACATGAAAGGTTTTGGATTTGTGATTGATTGAAAAAAAATGTTGAATAATATATCAATAAATATATCGTTTGCGAAGGTGTTTCGAAAGTCAATTATCCAAGTCCTTGGGATTCCCTCAAGTTTTCACAAATTCCCGTAAAATTCGTTCCGACCTATGGAATCTCCTCGATTTTTCCGAAATCCATAAAAAAGTCGAAATCCCGTCAAATCCTCAGAAAGTATTGCACGTGTGTTTGAATAATCTCAAATCATTTGATTTGCAAAAGATATTTGAATAGATATGAACGGTTTTTTTCAGAATGAATCAAGAGCAAAGGCACGGAGAAGAGTATCAAGATTCGGAGATGATTCAAGGAAGAGAAAGGAATGAAAGTTTGCAATGTGCTAGGAAGAAGTAGGCAAAAATGCTCAGAGTTGTAAGGTTAGAGCGATGACAAAAAAAAAGAAAAAAATTCTGTATAGAGTGACGACGAATAGGTATAGGGCAAAATGAGGAACATGGGGAACTGAAGAAAAAAAATCTGCCCGCTTCGCGGGCACATTCTCATCGCGCGCTTCGCGCGCAGCTCGCTTCGCTCGCAAGTATTAGCGCGCCTAGGGCGCGCGTCCGTAGGATCTCGCGCTTCGCGCTCGTTTGTTCCAAGCCTCGCGTTTCGCGCTCGGGTATTTGTGTCTCGTAATCGGAATGCTTTTGCTATTGTAAATTTCAATAGAAAGGCAGA
>WSXT02110180.1:0-11214 GCA_011762715.2 Neuroterus valhalla
ATGTAAGGTCACACCCCTGCCCCTTCTCCCACGCGTCGTGGGGCGGGAAACACCCTTGAGACTGGTCACAGAAATAATTTAAGGTCACATCCCTGCCCCTTTTTCCACGCGTCGCGGGGGCGGGAAGGCACCCCTGTGACTGGTCACAGAAATAATGTAAGGTCACACCCCTGCCCCTTTTCCTATGCGTCATGGGGGGCGGGAAGGCACCCCTGTGACTGGAACCAGAAAAAACTTAGGGATCGGGTTCATTTACGCGTATAAGACGGGTCGCTGATACTCGAAAACGAAAAGAGCATGATTTTCATGGTTTTTCTCATTAAAATCGAGATATCACTAATTTTCTAGAAAACTATCATTCGTACAAAAAAATGTATCCTACAAAAAAAGTGTATTTCTGTAAGATCTACAACTTTTATTAGGAGCATTTTGCGGGATTTTGCACATTGGCTGTGATAAACGCAAAAAATCACATTTTTTATGGTTTTTCCGCGATTTCACCATGAAACTCGCCTAGTCACCAATTTTCACTATCATTTTTGTAATCAGCGTGCCAAAATACATAAGTAATACATAAGTATGAGCAGTGTGAAGGAAATTTCACGCTCACCTATTCGGAACTTTAGCCAAAACTTTTTACTGGCTTATGAAGTCACTTATACTGGAATCTTATCACATAGTTGAATACATCAACTTCATTTATGCCATAAGAAATCCTTACTGTATATATAACAAGCGGAAGAAATGGAATTTCCTTCCGTTGCTTTACAAATACCGAATATAAGCGTTCCTCAAATAATTATATGAACGATAATAAAATATCAAAAATCATAAAAATAGTCCGATTTTTGCGATTCAAACTTTGTGTAAAGCTAAAAACAATAACATATCAAATGTGTCAAAATTGGTTGAAAATTTCGCGAAATGCAAGAAGCTGCATTTACTCGAAATCTATAGGTCGTAAACGATGCTCGTAAAAATTTCAAACTGGTGTCATATTCTAAAGTCAATAACGCTTTTCAGCGTCACGGTAGCAAGATGCTTTTTGTGGATTAGGTCTCTACCCGCGAAATCTCTCTACCCTCGTATAAGGAACTTCGTTCCAATATCGGAAAAGATAGACCATAGTTGTTTCCTTGGAAGTATTGTCCAGGAATTTTCCTCTATTAACGTACCTCAAAAAGCAATTTTTTTTTTTTTTTTTTTTTTTTTTGATAATCCACTACTGAAGTGGTACATTCCGCTCTCAAAAAAATTCCGAAAAGTGTCCTGAATTTCAGGATCCCAGTGAAATTTTGAAAATGCTCCCTTCACTTCCTCATAACCCGGAAAACATCGAACGTGTTTGCAAATGTTTTGAAATCTTCCGCACATTTTTGATA
Organism: Neuroterus valhalla; assembly: GCA_011762715.2. Lineage (NCBI taxonomy): Eukaryota > Metazoa > Arthropoda > Insecta > Hymenoptera > Cynipidae > Neuroterus > Neuroterus valhalla. Next base: position 1,383 of record WSXT02110180.1, read on the forward strand.
CTTTGAATGACCAAAACTTTTTATAAACGTTTTGCAAACTTTTGGTAATCGTTAAACCAAACAAAATTTGAGCAGATTAAATTTTCAAATGTCTCTAAAACGTTTCCAAGACATTTACCAAACGTTCACAAAACGTTTTTTCCAACGTTTACGTTTATCTATAATAAATTGTTTGATCAAACGTTTTCTGAACGTTCACTTAACGTGTTGAATACGGTCGTAATTTCGATCGTTCTAAATTTTACTTCTCAAACTACTTTTGAACGTTTAACAAATTTCTTTTAAACATTTCCCAAACGTTTTCAAAACGTTCCAAATATGTATTGAACTTGCATTCACTCAAAGTTCTATTGGTCAAACGTTTGTAAAACGTTTTTGAAAATTTTGTTCACTTCAGTCTCGAAAATCAGCGGATGTATCCAAGGTTTTCAAAACGTTTTTCTTACCAAGAATTCCAATCGTTTTTGGTTTGCCAGAAAACGTTATAAAAACGTTTGCAGAACGTTGGGTGTTATTCGGGAAGTTCCATAACCAGTAAGATTTATCAAGTTCTTAGCATCCTCCACAAGTGATTGGATGAAATAATTTCTTGTTGATCCAAATTTTCTTCGGTTGCAATTTGTTCGAAATTTTGAATGGAATTTTTTGGACGCATCAAATCGTTTATTCCGGAGTACTCTAAATTTTCTGAAATTTTCTAAGGGATTGATTTTCTTGCATAAGAGAATATTTTGTTATGCCATCTTCTCTACTCTTTGTATCCAATAAACATGTCCGAAGAAGGTCTGACATCGATGAAATGATGAATAACTAAACGACCAAGTTAATTTTTTTTGCACAAGTGGAACTTCATTAAATGTGAGATAAAAATTTTGCAAATTTTTCATTTTTCTTCAAATCCACACACAACTACTCTTTACTACTCTCAACTAATAAGTAACCTCAACTGCAAGAGCAGCATAACATTCAATTGCTTCTAGTTTCAGCATTCGTACCTACTATTTTTCAAAAAATTGAAATTAATTACAGAAAATGAGTTCCTTATCAAAATTTAATTTTTCAGTTAACTTAACAAAATAGATTCGATAAACAAAAGCTGCTTTATTATTAGGTCTTGATCAATGTGATAAGTAATCTGCAGCTATCTATAGACAGCTTATACCTATATTATATGCATCATTTTTTTCGTAATCAAAGTATTATATTTTTAAATACAATTTTTTCTTACCAAACAGTCATGTACATTTGCTACATTAAATTCTTTTTTATTTCCAAAAATTGGAGACATGTTATACATTTATTAGTTTGATCATTTTTATTACGACGATTATTGTCTGGAAATTTTCTTATCACGTTTAATAATATTTATAGACGAGTGTATGAATTGCACATTCCGACAAGTTGTTATTACAATAATGGAAGCACTTATAAGCCTTTAATTTTGTGAGATGATAAATGAGATCGAAGAGCACGCCTCACAGTGTAAAAAAATAAATATTCATGGACAAATTAATTTTCAGAAGACAATTCTTATCCGATTTTAAATTTCTACATTCTCATCATAACGAGAAGGTATTGGTTTTATGCGAAAATCGACTTTCGCGGATTTAATTAAATTTCCATTTCTCGAGACTCCCTGAATCCGAAAAAAACAGGTTCTATGCCTGTCTTTTGTTGTCGTTGTTGTTGTCGTCGTCTGTATATCGCATAACTTTCGAAAGTTTTTGCAAAATGGTACGAGAGAGGGAAAAAATGTTGGAAGACGAAATTTTTCACCTAAAAAAAATGTACAAATTTTATATCAAACATTTTTTTGAGGTACTCGTTGTTTTTGTTTTATTTTTAAAAATAATATAAAAAGCAAAAACTCCATTTTATGGCCGAACGGTATGAGATAGGGAAAAAACGTTTTGTAACAAAATTGTTCACTTTAGAAGGATCTAAAAATTTTATTTCAACCATTTTTTTATAATAGACGTAGTTTTTGTTATATAGGCAAAAATAGTATTTCAAAGAAAATCCATTTTATGGCCGAATGGTATGAGATAGGAAAAAAACGTTTTGTAACAAAATTGTTCACTTTAGAAGGATCCAAAAATTTTATTTCAACCATTTTTTGATAAGAAACGTAGTTTTTTGTTACATAGGCAAAAATAATATTTTTTTTTTAAATCCATTTTTTGGCCAAACTGTGCGAGATAGAAATAAATGCTTGTTAACTAAATTATTCACATTAAGGATGTACACTACGTACAGTCAATCTTAGAATTCAATAATCTTTATAATAATAATAAATCTTATGCGATTGACCAAAATATATCAATAAATAATTGCTGTGTATTTTGGAGGAGGCTTCAGAGTGTGCTTCAGAAAAAAATATTTAAGGTTGAAATTGTTTATTTATCAGAATTTAATTTAGAGCTTTAGTCTTTGCTTTCTCGTTAGCGAAAAGTTACAATCCTTATTTAATACCAATGATCAAAGCCTCACCTAATTTTCGGAAGGATTCTTCACAATTCTATTTAGGTTGTGTTGATTGAAATTTGAACTTCCATTGTTTATAACAATTTAAATAACTATGATTTCCAAATTGATTTTTTCAATAGATTACCCAAATAGATTTGCAGAGAATCTTTCAAAGAATTAAATTAGGCCTTGATTACTTGTATTCGATGAGAATTGTAACTTTTCCCTAACGAGAAAGCAAAAACTGAAACGCTGAGCAGCTTCTGATAAATAAACAATTTCAACCTGAACTAATTTTTTCCGAAGCATACTTAGAAGCCTCCTTCAAACACGCAGCAATTATTAATAGATATATTTTAGTCAATTTTAAAAATCTTTATAAAGCATATCGAATTTTGAGATTGACTGTATACGAACAGTGATCCTTAAAAAGATCTACAAATTTTTGATGAATTGTTCCTCCATGAGACGTATAGTTTTAGTTTCATTCGTATAAAAACAACATTTCAAATAAAAAAGTCGAGTTTTCAGCAAAACTATACAAGATACAAAAAAAATGTTGAGAAGAAAAATTGTTTATTTTAAAAAGATATACAAAATTTCATAAATATAAAAACAAGATGAATTGTCAAGGCCAATTTTTTAATTTCTTCTTTTTTTTATATCTAACAACAAAAATGAAAAAAAATGTGAATTTTGAAGTATACCGGTTTTTGAAATATACTTGGATTCATTTGAAAAACGTAGAAGAATTGGAACGGTTATCCACAAAAGGTGTCCAATAGCAATGCAAATGTTTTAAAAAATGTTAATTTGTTACAAGCAAAAAAGTGGAAGAAAATGGTTCCGTGGGTACCGACAGCGATACTTCACTTGACTTGCACTTGATTCGAACAATTTATAGACAAGAAGAGTTTTTCACTCGAATTAATGACAGTAAATCAATAATTTGATATTTTTAAAGACATTTTTATAAACAAATATCAGGTATTTTTGATTGAATAAATCGAGTTTTTTCCATGGAATCGATCATATATCACTTGGAGATAAAACCTTAGTATCTTATTTGATCAACAAATAAAAACTCATGATTGTTTAAAGTACCCTAATTAACAATTAAACTATTTGGCTATTTTTCAAGGTACAAACTTGATTTTTTCCATGTAAGTAACTGTAGATAACTAACTTCTGAATATTTTAGAATATTTCGATGACAATGACCTATTATCCATTGTGAACAACAATTGGTTTAACCAACTTTCATCATTTTTTGTGCAAGCATACACATTTACGAATAGAATACCGTTTTTTTCATGGAATTAACAGCCAGTTATTTAGCAATGATTTCCTGCTATGAATCGATAATGTTTGATAATTTTCCAAACTTCCTTTATTGACGAATTCATTATTTGACTATATCTCATTGTTTAAACTTGTCTTTTTCGATGCAATTAACTGTAAATATTTCGTTTCCAAATATTTATATATATAATTGTATAAAAAATGATACAATTTTTTTTAAAGATATGTTGTTTGGAATTAAATTTTCTAATGTTGTCGAAATGTTCTCAAAAATATAAAAGTTACCTATTTATAGTTAATTACACAAAAAAAATCGAATTTTTACCTCCAAAAATAGCCGAAAAACGCATTTGTTAATCAAGTTTGTTTCAACGATTATAAAATGTTATCTATTCATACCAAAAAATTATTGCTAAATACCTGGCTGTAATTTTATGAAAGAAAGGGGTATTTTATTTGTGGATATGTTTAATTGTATATAAAATGATAAAATTTTGTTTAAAGAATTGTTGTTCACAATTAAATTGTTAACTGACATCGAAATGTTCTCAAAAAATTAGATCATTATTTACAGTTAATCACATCGAGAAAATTGAGTTTGTACCTCCAAAATTAGCCGAATAGTGCATTTGTTACTTAAGGTAGTTTAAACAATCATGAGTTTTTATTTGTTGACCAAATATGATTCTTAGGTTTTACCTCCAAGTAATATATTATCGATTTCATAAAAAAACTCGATTTATTCAATTAAAAATACCTGATTTAGATATGGATTTGTTCATAAAAATTACCTTTAAAATAAAAATTTACTTATAAACTCTCACTACTGCGACTAAAAAACTTTTTTTTCCATAAATTTGTCAAATTCAGTGTAAATCAAGTTGAATCAATTTCGATCCCCACTAAACCATTTACATTCACTTATTTGTTTATAACAAAGTCAAATTTTTTTTTCATCATTTGCATTACTATTGGAGACCTTTTTCGGATTTTCGCTTTAACTTTTCTAGATTTTCTGAAAATGAATCCAAGCATTTTTCAAAAACCGGTATGCTTCAAAACATCCTCATATTTCATGGAATTCGACGGAGTTTTCAAGAGATGTGATCAGATTTCAACGAAATAAAAAAATTTGTTTTAATTTTTTTATATTTCTCAAGTTATAAAGAAACTTTGATTTTTTTTTTTCAAGTTTGAGGGTCACTTTAAGTTCAAAAGTTTTTCCATCACTCCTTTATGATTTTATTTTAAAGGAAAAATCATGTGTAATAATTTCGATATTCTGCCAGATGAATCATGCTTCACATCAACTTATAATAGCTGAATAATTATAACTTTTTTTTCTGTTGATATAATTTAAATTATTCAAATTCCTGGATCGTGCAATTTTTCATTATACCTTGTTTTCGAAGAAAAAATGCACATTCATTTTCAATCAATTTTATTTTGGTCCCTGCCTACATTTACAGGTTTTTTTAGTTTTCAAAGTTCCAGGTGATCATGGAAAATGTTGTAATATTTTGAATATTTGATTAATTTAGAACCTCGACGTGTACTTTGGCGAAGAAGGAGCAAATCTTCCTTTTTTAGATTGGAATGCATTTTTTTCCTGCACGTATTTGTAATAAACCAAGGTCCACAGGAGGATAATCAAAATTCCAATCATGATCCCCCAGCATTCTGTTACGCGAGAATGAGCATTTTGCAAAAGTTCTTTATTTTTCAAATTTTCATACTCTCTCATAGCTTCTGTTTGCTCAATTGTGACCTGTTCCACCTCATTGTTTTGCTTTATTCCAGCCATTATATGGTTTTGGTTTCAGTGGAAAAATGACTTTGAACTATGTTCTTCAATTCTTGAGGGTCAGTCTGTAAAAGAAAACAAGTGAATATAAACACTTGAATAAATTATGAAAATTAAACTTTGGAATCATTAGATGCCCAACCCCAATTCTAAAATTTACTGACTTGAACATTAAATTATTGTCAATTACTGATATGAAAACATGAACATTTTATTAAAATAATATTTATTTGCTCAAGAAATGTATAAGTAGTTCAAAAATATGATTTTTTCGAATAGTTTAAAAATGTAGATTTGAAATCGTTTAGGCTAAAAAATATTTTCTCTTCAATTTGATTGGATCTGCACTCTGCATTCGAAAAAATTGAAAAATTGTTTACGTTTTCAATATGCAAAATTTGTCGTCCTGTCAATCATATGTTTGGACAATTTTTATTTCTGAGGGCGTGTTTCTTTTCAATTGATGGAAACTGTTCAGTTCAATTGTTTATTATTTAATCTAAACCTAAATTGCTCCAGTTTTGAAATAGTTGAATTGACAAATGTGTTGGACAGTCAAAATCTGAAACTTTATGTTTGAAATTTTCTAAATTCAGAACTCGATTTTTTTCTACTCTGACAACCTTTGTCAATCAAATTAATAATCTTATTTCTGCATACCTCATGCTTCTCGATGATAATGGTCTACGATACGTTTCCTGAACGTAAAATTACCTCCTTCTCTATTCCTTATCTCTGTTTATGATGAATTCTGATGGGAAATTCACGAAATAAATAAGCAGATCGTTTTGATTTTATAGATTTCGCATAAAGTCCAAGTACCGTGAAACTCAAAATGAACCTTTGCGTATAAAATTGGTGTAAACAGTATAAATATTAGTGGAAAGTGGGCCTAACGTAGGTGAACGATGGAAAAGTTCTGTTCAGTACTTGGTGGGGATAAAAGACACCAATCAAAACTCTTGCCTGGCGCTGCGAATAATGTTAATTAATGTAAATTTACAGTTGTCAATTTGAGTATTCAAAAGTTGCTATTATTTCATTGATTTATTTTTTTGAATTTCCGGGTCGTATCAGTTTTATATCCTAGAATTTGACTGTTTGGTAGAAAATGCATCTCCGGATATTGTGAAAATTAAACTGATGGTTTGGAAATTTAACTATATTTTGTTTGAGTCACCTTTATTGGTAGGAAATTGATCTTTTTTGAGTAAAAATGAACATTCTAGTTCAAAATTTAACTGTCTTTCGATTCTGCTAATTTGGAATCTGACGATATAGGAATCCTTGATAATGTTCAATTTTTCAATTGAAATATTTGAGCCAGAAAAATTGAAGAACATTTAAAATCGTTCATGTTAAGAGTTCATGTATAACTATTCTAAATTGAAAACTTGAAAAACTCAATAATTTCCCATTTTCAAATCAACCGTCTCCGAAATTAAATAATTTGAAATTGAATCGTTAGGTCTGTAGGTTACTGTGGAACACAAAAGATAGTTATTCCATCTATATAAATCCAACTTGAATTTTCAAAGAAACAGAAAATTTATGTTCGACCAAAAAATGTATCATCAACTCAGAAAGATGTCTTTCTGCCATAAAAGGTGGACATTCAATTTAAAAGGATGAATCTCCAAAGAAACAGTTGAATTTTTTACCGAAAACGATGACTTTGACAAAATAGATTAATTTCTAAGCCAATAGTTAAATTTTTTTTACGGCATTTTTAGAATATTGCATAAATAAATACATAAATATATAAATTTTACAATACAATTCAACAATTGCTATCACTGAGTTTGTAATAAAAAATCGCTTAATTTAGAACTATTCAGGTTTTCATGCAAAAGGTTCAAAAGTTTCAATTTTAAGAGAAATGAAAAATGATCAACGAATTTATATCGTTTTATTCTTAGAGCTTTATGGGAAAACTTTTTTCGGTTCGAATAAGTTCAAAAATTGACAAATATTTAAAAAAAGGAACAAAACAAAAACGAAGGAAGTTATTTCTGGTCGTTTTTTCTTAAAATATATTAGGGAGTTGTTCGAAAACTACGCCACAAGACCCGATGAGAAAATCCAACTATTTTTCGTTAAAAGTTCATCGTTTTTATTTTTAATCTCAGAATTTATCAATTTTGGTTAAAAACTCTGCTATTTGGTTGAAGATTTGACGTTTTCTAAACTCTTTTTTTTTTAATTGGAAAATTATTTCCTCAGCTGAAATTATAGCAAATTCATTTTTCTTTGAAAATTTAACACTTTTGTTGGAAAATTCGATTATTACAATTCTCGTTGGGAATTCTTCTCCTTTGATTATCGTGGTTGAAAGTTCAACTAGTCTTTTAAACATTCATGTCATGGTTGAAAATTCTACTATTATTTTGGGAATTCTTTATGGTTCACTTGGGAAATCATTTTCCGAAGAAAATTGAACTGTTGCATATTTGGCTGAAATTGATAGTTTTTAGATGAAAATCCAACTATTGATTGTGAATGAAACTACCATGGAACATAATTTTATTAATTGGACTCCATCCCTTTGTTTGGAAATTGGACTATTTTATTGGAAATTCGTTTTTTTTTAAAGTCAAAATCCATTTTTTAACTGTGAATTCAACTATAAAATTTCTGGATCTAAGCTGATCGTGATTAAGTTCGAAATTCAACTGTTCAGTTAAAAATTAAGCATTTGAGATGAAAATTCTTTTGTTTTTCAGTTTTATATCCATCATTCCAGTTTGAAGTTCATCTCTTTGGTCAAAAATCCAAAAAGCATTGGTTGAAAATTCATATTTTTTAGTTGTAAATTCAATTTTTTTTTTTAGAATATTAGGTTTTCCGTTTGCAAGTCAAGGAGGCAAATTGCCTTCTTGACTTGATAATTCAACAATTTGATTGACATTTTTTCATCTTTTGATTGAAAAATTGGATATAAATTTTCTATTTTCGGGGTAGAAGTGCAACTGTTTGGTTGAAAATCAACCTATTTTGGTTGAGGATTCAACTATTATGTTAAAAATTGATCTTTTTGTATTAAATTCGCCTGTTTTTGATTAAAATATGAACTATTATATTCTCGGTACAGAGTTTATGTCTTTGAGTTGGCAATTGAACTCTAGCCTCAAAGAGTCATCTTGTTCGGTCAAAAAATGGCCGTTTTGTTTAAAATGTGTCCTTTTGGATAGGAAATGTATCCTTCGGATTGAAAGTTTAACTTTTTGGTTGTGAATGCCATATAAATTTCGTTTATATTTTATTTTTTCTTAATTCAACTATGTTGTTGAGAAATATTCTTCGTTGTTAGAGAATTGAACTACTTTTTAGATAATTCGCTATATAGCTTGAAACCTCAACAATTTGATTGGATTTTTTCTTTCGAAAAATTTTTCTTTGTTGGAAATTCATCTATTTCTGACAGAGATTTAATTGTCTTCTTTTTTTTTTTTGGTTAAATATAAAAATCTTGGGTTGATAAGGAATCCGTTTTTGGTTGAGGACTTAAATATTTCGTTAAAAAATTATATTTCCTTCATCTTTAAGAATTGATCTTTTTTGGTTAAATTCTACTCTCTTTTATTTGAAATTAAAATCTTTTGTTTTTGTAAAACATAAACTATTCCATTCGTTTGTTCAAATTCAATCTCTTTTTATTGAAACTTTGACTAATTTTCTAAACTAGCTGTGAATTCGATCTTGGTTGTTTCAACTTTATATCTACAATCATATGGTGCTCATTTCAGGAGCACTTTTCTTTCTGTCGGAAAATGTATTTTCTTCCTCACAGACGAAGCTTCTTAATGGTAACCATTTATTGTTTAAAACTAAATTTTTCCTCATTTATTTTAATCGCCATTCGATTCTTCTGGAACTAGTAAGTTTTCTATGTTCTTGCATAATTTCGAATCATGTGTCTGATATCTACTTCACTTTTTATAAAATATATTAATGTTGTTTTTGTACCAACTTTGAATTATGTGTCATTAAAAAATTTGATTATAAGAAACCTATTTTCCGAATACTATGAATGACCATAACTTCTTCAGAAAAAATTATTTAATATTGCGGGTCAATCGATTCTTCTCCACCCAAAGAATTGTTTGTTTCCTCCCATCGACTGTGAATTATGTGTCTTGAACAAATTTCACTATAAGAAATCTATTTTTCAAATACTATAAGTGATCATCTACTTGGTGGGTACCTATCACCACTACGTAGCGCGTCCCCAGGTTGCGGATAGAGGGAAGGCCCCTGAGG
>WSXT02110191.1:0-25382 GCA_011762715.2 Neuroterus valhalla
GGTGTAATTGAATTTTGCATATTGTTGTATTTTCTGCACTGGAGGTGCTAGCTTTATGTAAGTCAGCACCTCCACAAAAAAATCGATTTTTCGGAAAAAGTAAAAGAGCCCAAAAATTTTAATTGGTGCCCGAAAAAAACCCAAAAAAAGCCCAAAATTCTGAGTTATTCAAAGTACCGAAATTAGATTGTGGAGGTGCCAGCTTAATGGACCTAGTTTTTCCTCTAATCTTTATTCCTACGCTATTCACTTTCTTTCTAGTTCTCATACTTTTTCTGACTCTCGTTTTTGAATAAGTTAAACCTTTATCGACAATGTTTGAACCTACCTCGGAGCAACTTTCATTCAGGAAAAATACCACAAGCTCCAAGTTGAACCGCGGTAAAATGCACCTATGGCCACGTCTCACCACTGTGAGATCAGTGACCACAAGCACGACGAAATCACAATAAAGGGCAGACGAAAAGCTCGTCTGTCTCAAGGATACGAAACGACCCAAATAAGACGGCTCTTTACATCTATCCGGCAAGTGCCACAGCATTTTTTTGGTACACGAGTATGGCTTTCATGTTACTAACCAGTGCAGATCACCATGTCGGGCCTTGTGTGTTGGATAGGGGCTATTGTCGAGAAACTGTAGTTCCAGTAGATTCGGCACTCCTTGTTCTCAAAAGTAGACTCTATTCCCCTTGAAGCGTTCTGCGGGGCAGGATCGCGGCCAACGCTAAATAGCGACAAATATGGTGGTAAAGCACTCTTAAGGCAGCGTTGTGTCTGTACAAATACGTCATTCCTGCGTGAATAGGGTAATTGGATAGTATATGCCATAGGTGTTCAGAGAGTTTAAGGTACGTCCTACACCTATCGCTGGAGACCTCTTGACGTAATGTGCTTCTACAGTATGCTAAGGTAAATTGAGTCCGGGTGATTTAAGAAAAACAAATGCTGACTCATGTGATAAGGATTGATCTTTTACAATTTTGTAAAAGTTTCCGTGAATCACCTTGTCTTCCTGTTGTTTCAGGAAGTTTTTCGCCTCCACTTTCTTCACTTGTGCTATGAGAAGTGAGGCATCTTGATGGAGTAATACACTGTCCTCACTTCTGATGTTGAGTTCCAGGCCTAGGGTTTTAGCTGCCCCCTCCGCGGTTTTGTCAAGGAACGCTCCTTTTCCACTCATTTCGTTATTCCTGACCATTGCCAGGAAAGGATCTCTAACGTTCGCGATGATATGAACAGTACTAAGGATGATTCGGTTTTATAGGCATTCAAGATTGAGAAGTCCGCGTCCGCCTTTACGGCGTGTGATGTATAAGCGCGGAACGGACGAGTAGATATGCAGTCTTTTCTTCATATGCAACATCTTGTGCGTAGTGACATTATGGGCCCTGAGCTCGTTCTTTGTCCATGGAACCAATCCAAACGAATAGAGTAGAACTGGGATGGCAAGCATAATAATCGCAGATATCTTGTTCAACGGTGACAGGTTGATTGACGAAATCCGTCGGAGCAGGTCTTTGTATCTGCTTTGGAGAACCTCTTTTACTGATGTTTCATCCTGAATTCAGTTTTCAGGCATGCCCACGTATTTGTTAGTCTCTCCAGCACTAAGGTGCATGAGCTCTTTCGTCCACAAGCTCAGGGTCCTAATCTATACCTGCTATTTGTCCACGTTTCAGATGATTCTTGGCACACTTATCCAATCCAATACTAAGAGCATCCCCAAGGTATTTTTTTCTAGAAGTTTATACCTTAAAGTCATCCACATAAAATATATGAGTAACCTTATGCTCACGAACATTAGTTCCACCACAGAGGTATCCATGAGAATCGCGGAGTGCGAGGGATTGAGGCAATAGTGTGATGCAGAAGAGGGAAGGGCTCATTGCGTCATCCTGAAAGACACCTCTCTGAAAAGTCGCAATGTTGTTAGTCACACGATGTTTTCCCAGAAGTAATAGTAAATCTGGTCTTCCAAAGAGGAATTAGTCTTTCTATTCATCTTTCTATATTTGCGTGAACCTTCAAGATTTTCAAAAGACAGATGACAAGTCTATGAGAAGTTGAATCAAAAGCTTTCTGGTATTCAATCAAAGACATCGATCGACTGCGCTTGTGGTTTGCAGCGTCTTCGTAGACACTCCTGTCGATCAGCAGGTTTTTCCGACTGCCTACTGCGCCTCTTTTTAATCCTCGTTGTTCGTAAATCTTTTCCTTCGTCAGATAGTACTCGTATTTCAATAATGTACTGCTTGATGGCTCATCAGCTTTGACGTTTTCAATGCATACGAGACGCATTTTTTTTGCCCAGCCAATCTTTTTGTTTAGTTGATGCGAGTGCGTTCTAATTTTTTCATCAATCGTTGGTTTGGACCTTCGATTCGAATCAGAAAAAGCTGAATGTTGATGTATTTCCTTGACCTAAAATCGCCATCGTCTCTTCAGGGCAGCCTTGTTTCAGGAAGCGTTCCGCGTGCATCTCTTGTTCGCGAAAGTTTAACGACATGGTTTCTTAACACTTGCTGTGAAAGGTGCAAGAGCTCTAGGTGTCTCTGGCACTCTAGAGTGTGCAGGCGCGTCATGTAACCTCTTCGGTTAGGGACAATTCTAGCATCGTAGCAAGAAAGCAGGTCATTATCAAGTTGATCCGTCCATAAAGAACTTCGATTGTTCCGCCAGTCACAAACTCTGTAACGATCGTCAATACTGGCCAAACCATTTTCGGGTGCTGTGTGCTTTCGATCATTTTCAACCGCATTTATAAGTGGATTTGGGTTTTGTGTTTCCATAGTTATTCCCAGGAGTTGCTAGGAAAGGGATTTTCTACCCTCGCAGAGCCTCGCATGCAAGAGTAGTCTGGAGACACTGTGAAGGACACCACACCCAGGTACCACTCAGCTTTCAGCACGGTTGTTTACGCCTGAGATTAAGGATTATTACTTTGAGACCATCCCTGGATAATTGTCCGCGGAAGTTTATTAGTTTTTGTAACCGTATTCATCAGGAACCTTCAGCACATGGATCGTCTATTCGCAACCTAAAGACGCGTTTGGTGGCTTTATCATAGGCCTATCGGTTTGTTTCCAAGGAAACGAACCGAATATATAAATATGTAGGATTTGTTGCTACGTTCAAATAACTAGTTTTTGTCCGATTACTAAAGTTGAGCAGCGTCGGGCGCTGTGAGTACTTGGATGGATGACTGCTTGGGAATATCGCGTTCTGTTGGCATAAATTTTGACAGGAGACTGTGCAGTCGTTAGTATTCAACACAACCCAATCATGACTGTTCACGAAAAACGCTTATGCCAGAAGGTATTTCGTTTCAATAGAACACTCCTATTGCGCTTTGCTCGCAAGTTTGAGTGCATCTAGGGTGCGCCTCTGTTGGATTTTACGCTTTGAGCTCGGTTCAGTTGATAAGAGCTGCAAATATTGCAAAACCGTTACAAACTTATACTTCAAGGATATAATTGGATTTGCTCTAATGATTGTTTTAAATTCATTTAATCAGGGCTCATCCAGCCTTTGAGAACACATTCTCATTGTAATACTCGCCCTCGATATTCGAACCTCACATAGTTCGGCTGCCAGCAAAATATTTTTTGAGTCTTGCTGGCAAATTGAATTTTCATTTTTAATAACATTTTGTACGATCCGAAAGAAAAATATGGATGTATAAATTTTCAATTATTTGGAAAGCTTTTCTGGTGGATAAAACCAGAACCGTTGGTAAAAAAAGGTAAGGCCGTTTATCATTTGAAAACAATACTATTCTGAAATCCCTGACTCGAATATTTCTGAAGAATCTTCAAGACACTTTGAAAATCAAAGAAAAATCTGATTTAATGGTTAATTTACAGAGGTTGTTTCTTGTGCTATCTCTTGGTTTGAACATTTCAAGTTTTGTTTAAATTCTTCTGAAGCATTAAATTTTTGTTTCGCATTCGATATATTACGGAACCTAAATTTAATTTATTATACAATTGGAAATAATGTTCGTATGTTGAACACATAGTATTTTTATAACATCGAGTTTATTTAATTACAGTTGCGACTAGATTGCTGTACGAAGCAGGTCAAGAATTCCGCCGGCTTTGCGCTTTATCGGAAAATGAATCAGTTATTTATAGGGTAGGTTCATTAGGCAATAAATAAGAATCGCATTCTCTATTTTATAAAAAAAGAATTTCCTTGCTACTGATTTATCGAACTAATATCAAATAATTTGAGGAATCACATGATGAGAAAAATCTTCTCCCACAACTAGTCTTGGAATGTATCTTATTTATTCAGCCAATAAACCTGTTTCTAAAAAAATTTCAATATTCCGTTGTGAATGTTATTATTTATTTATTTTTAAATAAAGTATACATTTTAAAGCTATAAAACCTATCTGGCGTGAACACAAACATCAGAGGCATACAACTTTGACTTATTAACTGCTAAGTTTAGAAAAATATTTCGATGATCATAATCAATTACTGTTTTCTGAAAATAAAAAATTCACTCACCGCACGGGTACATTCTCATTGCGTGCTTCGAGCGCGGCTCGCTTCGCCCGCAAGTTTGAGCACGTCTAGGGCGCACGTCTTTTGGATCTCGCGCTTCATGCTCGATTCTGTTTCTAGTGTGAACCTTATACAGAACTACAAATATTTCGAAATTGTTTAAAACCTCTACTTTTTAGAATATTATGGAATTGTATATAATTTTCAATTTATAGAAGCATCAAATTAATATACTTAAGGCTTTATCGGCCTCAAAGAACACAATTTCATTAAAATACTCGCCCTTGAGATTCATATCTCACATAAGTAAGCTAGTAAATAACAATTTTTACTGTTTGGAAATTATTATCATGAAAAAAACAAAAAATATACGTCTTAGTGGAAGAAATTCCGCACAAAATTTGTAGAACTTTTTTCGGAAAATAATTTTCCTCATCATTATTTGTTCTTGCCTTCCACAGTTTGTCCGGAAAATGGCAATTTTTTATTCTGTCGATTGCGTTATCGTGATTCAAATAAAAACTGTAGGCTTGAAAAAAGGCATTTTCGATTTTTGAGAAAAATATTTTTCCGGGTTTAAACAAAAACTGTGAATTTAATCAAAAAATAGTTTGAACTGAATTTGTAGAGTTTTTTGAAATGAGGAATTTTACTCTTGTCATTTCTTCTACTTGTATAGTTTGAGCGGGAATTTGCATTTTTATTTTTCAAAAAGCTTTTTCGATGGATAAAGCCAAAACCGTTGGTCAAAAATAGCTGTTCAACGAACGCGTCCTTTCTTTGTATGCCGTAAAAAAGTGTGCCGAAGCATAATCCAATATGATTATTTCTTCGAAAGTTTCGGGTCTACAGACTGCAGACTACATACAGAGCCCTTCTTAAAAATCGTTTTTTCTGACTCAGGGGGTCTCAAAACGTGGAGATGTCATTAAATCCGCGAAAGTCGATTTTCACATAAAACCAATACCTTCTCATTCATAATGAGAATGTGAAAACAAGTAACCGAGGTTTTCATAACAAAGGTAGGTACATGTGCAAATGCAAATATGATAAAAAAACAGGTTAACGGAAGTCGTGACTTTGATAAGTTGCAAAATCGCTGCATTCGGGTTCTCTTTATTATCCCGTTAAAATTTAGTAAACAGTGAAAGACTTGGTGTTACGCATATTCCTAAGTTCATGTTCTGAATAACCAGAGTGGTCCGGAAATATCGCTAAAAAGGCAATTTAAAAAATTACAAACTCAGTCACTTCAAGGTAATATTCAACAATTTTAAATTAAAAACAAATACCCGTGCAGAAAAATATCTGTAAATAATTAAGAAGAATTAGGTAATGATTAACGTAAAATACGAATGTACATCGGAACTCAGAGAACCTATTTCCAAATACTATATCGATCGCCGCAAATGTTTGTTGGTTCATTTCACAGGAAATTCCCACAATATGCAGAAATTGTCGTGATTTATGATACTCAACAATTTTCGGATGTTTTCGGTTATTTTCGTTTACTGAATATAAATTTTCGGCAAGTTAGTTTTTATTGTTTTCCAAATCGAAAATTCTCTTCATTTTGTTTTATTATTTTGAGTATTGTTAGTAAGAGGTCTACTGTCCAGTTGAAAAACCTACCAAGTGACATTTGCATTTGTCACCTGTTTCAATGGACTGGACATGAAAAACAAGTGACTCATCCAAATGTCGCTCACTGGATTTTTCAACCCGGGTAGAAGTTTCTACTTTTCTCGGACTCAAATCGACTGGATTCAGTATGAGTCGGAAACATATTTCAGATTCGCATTGGGGATGTTTGATTCCGATTCGATTCTTCAGAAAATCGATAATTTTAGTCAAACGTTTTGATATTTAAATCGATTTCATTAAGAATTGATATTCTTTATCCTTAAAATCGAAGAACCGATTCTCTTTTTTTCCTGTACCCTGCTTGCGACTACCTGTACAATCTATGTATTTGATTTGACACTCTTTGTAAAAATCAGAACAGCAACTAGAGGATCAGAAAGAAGAACAATTAATAATTAATTTAAAACTGTGAAAAGTCTTGAAACTTTCTTCTATTATTCAATTTCTGATCTGATTTAAAATTTTCGTTCTCCAGGTGTTCATGTACATTATATTTTAGAAGTTTTGATTTTCAGGCTCAATTCTTGCAGAATCAATGATTTATTATTATGAAATAATTATTAATATTATTATCCTGCCCGAAGAATCAAGCATTCCTTTTCGCACGGAATAAAACGGATTCGATTGCTTGGGATCAGAAGGGCATAGACGGAGTTATTTTGGTTCCGGATGAGTCCGAAACTTCCACCTGGGAAGTAGACAGCAGACTGCAAACCCGTGGGGAACTGTCTACTTCCCGTACTTGTAGCATAATGAAATATTCCAGGCCTTGCAAAATGGCTATAAAACCCGTATTCAGCGCTGCTGTTGCTATTTTTCTCTTTTCTACTGGGATAACCAATTCTGATTCGTCAAAAAATGATGTTGATGATTTGGGCAGTTTTCTTTTTCTCAGTAAGTTTTTCTTGAATAATAGAATCCGGAGTAATTATAGATCATGAATAATCATTGAAATTGAAACAAAAAAAAAAGGTTTTCTATGAACCAGGACTCAGAAAATGCTTACAGCATGATTCAGTTTCTATATATAAGCAGCTCAATATTTTTGCCATCCGAACGTAAATTCCATCAACCCAGTGAAACTTGTTTGTTTGACTTAACTTAGTTTACTTGGTTGATAACCCGAACTTTGTTACAAGACAGTTTTATTGATAATATCGGAAATTTTCATATTCTTGTAGAGGAAGTAATTTTATGTTCATGCTCCAAAAGCAATTGAACCGCTGGTGATCAATAGGGAATACGCTCGAAACGCCGTCGTTTGAGTTGGCAATATCAACGTCTGTATAAAAGTGGAAGATTGGAAGGTCAAGCCGGCCACCAGAATAATAATAAAGACATTATAATTTGAATTTTTTAATTATTTTTAAATAACAAATTATAAAAATTAAAACTTATATAATATTTATATAAAACTTGTGATATCGGAATGTGAAGATTTTTTGCAGGATTTTGAAAAAAGTTTCGAGGGCGAAATCCGCAAACAGAAAAATTTTCAAATTGGTAAAGCTTTTGTTTCACATTTTTCCCTACGGAAAAGTAAACGTTTATGATAATTATAAATTGGAGAAGGCAACTATTTTTTTGTTTACTACTTTTCTTAAGCTAAAACGCCTTCCAAGAAGTTGTTCGCCTCAACTTGGGATAAAATAGGCTACAGTGAAAGACGTGAAAAGTCTTCTTAATTTTCTAACCACCCCTGAGAAAGAATTAATTGAAAATCAATTTTCGCAATTTACTCAAAATAATTCTGCTGCAGACAACACTCACGGTGTTCCCCAAGCATGCAAAAGTGGACTGAAAATGGATCGAAAATCAGCAAACGCAGAAAGTTTCTATATTGTTCGTAGGTAAAAAAATTTCGAATTCAAAATCCTGAGTGATCGGTCTCGCAAGTTATGGACGTTTTTGTATTTATGCTATGCGCATTCATGGAGAACAAAGAAGAGCATTTGAGCACATACGTGCAATCCGTTTTTTGACTTCAAGTCAAACCAATCGAGTATGTATTCATTATTTATAGTTAAAAATTTATTTTTCTTAGGAAATTTATTGATATGTTGATAAATTATTATGTAGGCCTAATTAATTATGCAAATTTGAATAGTTCCGTTTTTCCGACTTCTCTCAAAATTCTTCAACTTATTTTTATGGAGTTCGGGTTTTGTAGAAATGAAGTTTCTTTAATGTTCGTAAGTGAAGAAAATGTCAAATTGAAGATTCTTAGTGATAGGTCTTGCAAGTTATGGACGCTAATGTATTCATACTATGTACATTCATGAAGAGCAAAGTAGAGTATTCGAGCACACACGTACAATCTGTTTTTTCACACAAAGTCAAACAAATTGAGTATGTATTTATTATTTACTGTTGATAAATTTTTTTTTCGAAATGAGCTGATGCTTTCGTCTGACAACAAATTTCTCGTTTGTACCAGATACATTACAAAAAAAGATTATCTGATTGAAAAATTGATTGAAATGATCTTCTAAATCATAACTTTCAGAACAAGTTTACTGAAACCATTTTTAGCGTGTCCCAGGAGCAACGGCGAGAACATATTGGGTAACTGATCCTTTTTTTTTTGGTTTAAAACAAATTTTTTCGTTTTTTTCTAATTTTCCACAATTTTTCCTTGTTTTTCTCTTCCATTATTTATAAAATTGAGCTAATGATGGTGGTATTGATAATTTACTTGTAAATAAGAATGAAGTAAGTAATACCTTTTTTTTGATACTAAGAATTTACAGTTGCAAATGTAGTGATGAAAATTCAGCTACAGCTTTGAGTAGATTTGATAACTAAGTATCACGATAATAATCATTTACTTTATAACGTTCCCAGAACTTTAAGAAGTCACGATGAATTGACTCGCCACTCTGCTCCGATTAAAAACCTAAGCCATTATTTCTTTCAATAGATTGGAAACCTTCTTTTGCCTGTATATGTATATGCATATGTATATGTATATGTACAGTTTTTTTGACAATTCATTCGACTCCCGTAGCGTTTGAAACTTTCAATATCTAATTTAGGCCATGAAAAGAATAAAAATCGTTAAAAATTTTTAGTGTCAATGAATTGAAATTCTATAATGACCACTTATTTCGTTTTATGATGTGCATATTTTCTGAAATTTTTATAGAAAAATTTCTGTTGATGCAGAATTTATGAAAAGTTGAACACAAAAAATTCGTATTTTACCATTGAAGAAAAAAGTAACATTTTCTTGATTATTTCGAAAACTTATAAAGTTATTACATTTTTTTTATAGGACTAAAAATATGCGCAATAAAGGTCCCTATTGGAATATGTTACTGAAAAATTTTTAATTGACCAGGAAAAAAATTATTATAGTCCGACTGCTATATACTTATAAAAATCTGTAGAGGAATTCGCAACGTTTCAATATAATAATAAAACATATGAACGAAAGAGTCTTTGAAACTTATTCTAATTTTTATTGCAGGTAAATAAAAAATCTATTTTTGTTACTGGCACGTCCAGAATTATTCAGAGGAAAAAAAGTAACATTATTCAGATTTTATATAATATTTTGAATTCTTGAATGAGAATGGCCTCCCTGGCCTTTTAATGAAATGGAAACTTTGCACATTATCTGATTGCAAGCTATATAGCAAGACGTTATCAGATTACTCTTTCACGGCATTCATAAAATTAATATTCTACCTTCAAGAAAGGTGGCCAAAATTCTTGGTGATGCAATTCAGTGGAGCTCTGTTAATGATGATCAGGAGATCAAGAAGGAAGCTAATAGAAGTGATCTAAGTCATTTGTCTCAAGTAAGGTCTAGCGAAAGCTATATTTTTATCCTAATATTGATCTTCTATGGCGCGCGAACAGTGAAATAAGCAAAAGATGTCGAATCAGTGATGTGTTTCCTATACCATCAGGATGACAAAGTATCTTTGTTGCATCATATTAAGGAATGCATGTTTGAACATCCATCAATAAATAACTGCCCATATATGAATTTCATTTCAGATACGTAAATGTAAAAGCTGACTTATTTGAACTGAACCTGCTGCTTCTACTATTCGCACAGCAGTTTTAGTACTTGTTCTCTTATTTTGCGATGCGTGAATCATTACTCAGCGTACCATGTTTCCCTCTTAGATTTTCCATTAAACTGGAAAGTTAATATTAATTAATTATGTTTTGAAATTTCAGTTTGCTGGCACAATGTTCGGAAAGCTATGTAGTGGAGAAATTCAACTTTCTGCGGGTATCGAGAAAAAATTAAAATGCCGATACGTCGATCATGGTCTTACTTTCCTTTAGATAGGACCTTTGAAAGAGGAGGAAGCCTATCTGAAGCCTAGAATTGTTCTATATCATGACATTATTTACGAAGAGGAAATAGAGGTTTTGAAAATATTATCAGAGGGCAGGGAATAGGAAGAGGAAACAAAGAGGAAACAGAGGATTTAAAAATATTGTCTGAGCCCATGGTCGGTGAAACCTCCCTATTTGCAACATTATAAAGTACATAGTATAGCAAATCCAAGATGTTTTGATTTTTTACACACATTATAAGAGTTGGTATATTCTATCTGCTGCAGTTATCGAGTGCAGGAACGCGAATTCCTGGAACTGGTGAAATAAAAATTTCTAAAAGTAGAGTTACCAGAAGTGCCTTTTTACAGGAGTATCAAAGTCGAAGCGTGCAGCTTCTAAGACGTCGAGTGGAGTACATCACAGGTTTGACCACCGAAACAGCCGAAGTACTGCAAATTGCTTATTACGGCATTGGAGGATTTTACAAACATCATGTTGATTTGCTGCCAGTAAGTAGAGAGTGTGAAAAATTGTTAAGGTCACTTCAATGCTTTATTGGTACGATAAAGACTTTATACCTTTTCAGGAGGAGGATTTCCATTTTCTAGAAGAAATGAGTACAGGAAATCGCATTGCCACGGTTTTGTTTTATGTAATTTACCGCCGTAATTTTGATATATGTTTTTTTTCAAATTAAAATGTGATTTTTCGCAGGTTGGACAAAGAAAAACAAATATGTACGTTTCAAATTAGAACAAGAAGGTTAAATATTCCATGATAAAAATTATTCTGATTTCAATGCTTTTCGGGCTTGCACTATTATCAATCGACTGACATATTCTCGTATTTCCTGTCCATGAAAAATTTTGGTTCATTTCCCGATTTTCTACTCCAGTTTTCATGTTCTCGACCTTGATGCTTTGGTGTTATCCTTCCCTTTCTTCAAAATCTAACGTCTTGATGTCGTGAACCTTTATTTCCTATTATTTCAAACTTTGACTTCTATAGAAATCTAGACAGACGTTTTCCTGTCTCTGGAAATATCTACTGTTTGGATTTGGAGGCAGGAGGATATAAAATTTTTATTCAATTTTCGAAAAATTAATCATTTATATATCTAAAAATAAAACACTCCTCAGCTGAACGACGTCACGGGAGGAGGTGGTACAGTTTTTACTCAGCTGAACATCACTATACGGCCTAGGAAAGGCAGCGCACTGTTCTGGTACAACCTCAAACTAAATGGAGGAGGAGATAGATTAACTCAGCATCGCATGCCCCGTACTTTTAGGAACAAAATGAAGTAAGTATTTTTTAGAAAAATTGAAAAGAAAACTAGATTCAAATTGAATATGTATAATTTTCCAATTTATATGTGATGCGAAAAAAAAATTTGCGTGAAAATGTAATGGATTGGATAAAAAAGAAAGACAATTAAAAATTCCCTAGCTCTTGTATTTTTAAAATAAGGTCAACCATCATATGAAAAGATGTTGCTTTATAATAAAATAAGAGGAAGAGTGATAGAAAATTTTGTTTGGAAATAATTGAAAATTGGAAATGCAAGGGCTTTATACTCTGTCAGACGAAGCTATGTAAAAAGTCAAAGAGAAAGTCGCTCACTGTAAACAAACTGGAATTAAACCTCTTGTATCAAAACACCCTATTTTATAATCCATTAAAGAATTCTGATATATTAGATTTAATTCAATTGTCATGCTAATTTAACTGATGGTTTACTGAAAAAACTGTAGATTATCGTTAAAAAGAACATTGTTTGTCTACTACATCATCCAGCATCCCATACACTTCTTTCATCATATTGTGCTCACTGTGACATTGATTATTTGGTTTGCAAATTTTTCATGTGTGCATCAGTTCACTTCTTCCAGGGTTAAAAATAAACTGAAAACTTTTCTCGCTCGTTTACGAATCAGTGTATGCGTTGGAGGGCCTGAGTCCCCAAATTTCAAAAGTACTTGGCCTCCTATATATACGTATGTACGGTGTATAAGATTTCTTGTCTATTTAACAAATTTTTCAAATGGATCATTTTTCCCATTGAGTATTACGTGAATAAGAGAAAAATTTTGAAACAATAAGAAATGTAGTGTAGTGATGCTTATGCAAAAAAAAGTTTCAATAAGACATGTTACCCATAGTAATTGCATGACGGGTCACAGGGTCAACTTTTGTCCTTCTCAAGACATGGGGGAAGGAAAAGGTTTGTAACCTACATTATATCTATGACCAGTCACAGGGATGCCCCTCCGACCCCTACGGCCGTTGGAGACGGGTAGAGATGTGACCTAAATTATTTACATAAACAGTCACAAGGGTGTCTCCTGTTCGCCCCCCCTCTCTCTCTCTCTTACACCTCCTCTTCCGTCCTCTCTCTCACACTAGTGTTTTTCCACATCTTGCAGGAAGGCACCCCTATGACTACTTAGGTAGCTTCCATAAATTATGTCACAGTCCTAAGAGAGGGTGGGGGTCAGACCATCTGTGACAGTTTGTGACAGATTTATTTGAAATTTCTGACGGCGATTATAAAAAAAATATCAGTTCTATCATATAACAAAAGGTATCAGTGGATTCGTCTCAGCGATATCTCTTGAAGATATTCAAATCAGATTGAAGAAATAATTTCTCAAACAAATAAATTATTGATAATCCGATAACATTCCAAAACAATAAACAGATAACGGATAGAAATGCCTCATAGAGATTTGTCAATAGATGCAAAAGAATAATTATTCAAACAATTAAAATAATTATAAAATTTTCCAATCGTTTCTAACTATCCAACATCGAAAAATGTAAAAAAAAACGTTAAACGAGAGGAGGTAACATCAAAGACCATCACCTCTTAACCATTCGCGATTGATTATTATTTAATTAATCATTCTTTTTATCCCCTCCACGCTGACAACACATAGTGAATGCGTGCGAATATAGATTTGAAATTTGGAACTTTCATTCAAAAAAAACTGATGGTTCTTTCAGCAAACCAAAGACGTCAATAGATTCTCCTCAGGAATACCTTATGGAGATTCGAAAATCATAATACAAAATTAATTATTTAGTTTTTATGCAAGGGAGGTGAAAAAAAACAACAAATTTTGTTATTAGTAATCCTTCAACTCTGTCAGACAAGTCAGACAAGTTAGTTATTTAAACAATTACATTATTTATAATTTTGAAGATTTTTGAAACAATCAAGTAATAACAATTCTAGTTTAATCGTAACGTAGAAACGTTCTTCGTAGTCACATTAATTAATGAAAATTTTGAAAATTGGAAAAATATTAATTGAAATCGAAATTAATTCAAATATTATTGTGTGATGGTCGTGGAGGGGTTTCAAAGATTTGTTAAAATTATTATTTTTTCAATTTTCAAAATTTGCACTAATCAATGTGACTACGAAGAACTTTCCTACGTTGCGACTAAACTTGAATTATTTCTGAAAGCCTTGAAAATGAAAAACGATATGATTGTTAAAATAATTATTTGTTTGGAGCTTTTGATAAATCTTCAAGAGGCATTTCTATTCGTTATCTGTTTATGCTTTCGGAATAGTTATCGGATTGATAAATTTCTTCGAAACAATGCAGCTATGCATATATACATACATATATTCATTAACAATTTGTTTGTTTACAGAATTATTTTTAATTTGATGGGACTGATAGTTGATAGTTTTGAATAATCGCTGTCCAAAATTTCAAATCTATATGTATAGCTAACTTCAGCGTCGTGTAGAATTTCTTATGCCTCGTGGTGGGCGGGAAGGCACCCCTGTGTCTGATCTTGAAAGTATTCGGAGGCACAACCCTGGCTCTTTCTGATAGTTTTCTGTTGGCAGTAAGAAAACACTAGGACGGATTACAGAAGGCTTTGAGATTTTCCCATCTCCAACTTCGAATATCTCGATATAAATGGAATAGACGCAAAATGTCTGTTTCAATGGCATCTACAACTTTTTTTCGAAATATTCTTAGGAATTCCTGTTATTTAGGAAAATAAAAATATAAAATAATATTTCATGAGTTTCAATGCTTTTTTCTGATGAAAATAAAATTTGCGCCAATATTCACTATTATATTTGTAATTAACACGTCAAAGTCGTAAGTATGCATGGTTTCAAAGGAATAGGATGGTCGAACTGTTCGGAACTACAATTTTTTACTATTTTGGACGTAAAGTATCCAATATAACTTAACATACACTTTACCAAACTAGAAAGATATTCAACAACTAAAACACGGCCGTTTTTTGTCCGAAAATAGTATTTGTGAAAAATAACAAAACTGCCCAGACTTTTCTGGGTGCACCTGATACATTCGGAATCAGAATATTCTGCGAAAAAATCATTCAAGGTTTTCAGAGAACCTGAAGTGTAACTCAGAAGATGTTCTGAAATCTCTGATTCAAGTATTTTTCAGAGATCTTCCAGCCAGTCTGGAAAAAGGAAGAAAAATTTAATTCAGTAGTCAAATCAGGAAGGTTTTTACTTGTGCCAGCTGATAGTTCGAGCATTCCAATTTTTGCTCGGATATTTTTGAAGCATCAAATTTTGGTTCCGCATTCAATGTGTTATGGAGCTGAAACTTGATAATTATATTGTACACTTATGAACAATATTTGTTTATTACATGCAAAGTCTTTTTATAATATAAGGTTTGTTTAATTACCGTTGTGACTACATGGCTGCGCCAAAAAGGTCAAGCATTCCGCAGGCCCTGTGCTTTATTGGAAAACGAATAAGTCATTTATAGAAGATTATTGGAAGATGATAAAATATGAATTTATTTGGAATACAATGATTCTACATTATTCGAGAGTAAACCTCAGTGTGACTTTTTTTATTCAGGGGGCGCTCTCAAAGGAATACAGTAACCATTTTGACGACTTTTGTGAGAGTCAAAACAATCTGTAAAAAAATCAAATTTCCAATTTAGGAAAACAATGAAAACGTATTCCACGATAAAAATGTCATTTGTAATTGACGAATCCTTCAGCCGAAAATAATTTGTTTATATGCTCGTTCATAACTTCCTATGAATGAGGAAGATGTGCGGGACGCGTAGAATTAGTTGTGGGTACGTTCAAATATTACGTAACATTTAAGAAGGGGTAGGGGCAATCTTTGTTACTCCCATGTGAAGGATACATGATTCAACTATCGAAAAGCGTTACTATTGCATCGAGTTATAGTTATTGTTATTGTTTGCTGAACATTTTTATAAAAATCGCATTGTGTAGATATATAGATTACTCTAACTCTGACTCTGACCTTCACCCTCACACCCCCCCCCCCTCTTCCTTATATTTGTACATTTTTTTATTCATAATGAATCGCACATCTCTGACCTTAGTTAAATTTTTTTTTCCGAAACGTGGTTACACCGAGTCAGAAAGTGGACACCTTTGAGCCCCCTTTATATACGTGAAAATGCAGTAATCGTCTCCGGCTTGCGATGTGGCCTCGCCTTCGACTCGTACTGCAAACCACACGCCGGCTGAAAAAAACACTTTTCCCCCTAGGCGCATAATGTACTATTATCTTTCAAGCGTATTGAAAGATCTTCAAATAGTCAGAGGAGAAGCAATACGTAACGTAATTCCAATTCTTTGTGTGAAATCATTATTGTCTTATCTGAAGTTTTATAGTATGAATAATTCTTTTTGAAAAGTAAGCGTAAAAAAGGGCTAATAAATTATATTCAAATATAACAATTTCTAATCTACCCAAAGTTATTATCATTCTTTTCTAATAAAGTGAAATGAAATAGTTTACTCTGAAGACAAATTATTACTAGATTTCACTTCAAGATTTTCACTTTTAAGGGATGTTAGAAATCAGTTGAATTGGAACACTTTATACCCGAAGTCATGATGTCACGAAAGTTTCAAACAAGAGAAATAATTTTTTAATTGGCGTTCGAAGGGTAATGGATTTTCCAATGATCATAATGATTTAATTTATGTCAAGAAAATGATTCATTTTTGTTGACAACTATATGAAAACACTATGAGAAATCCTCATTTTTTACGGAATAAAGAGGGAGTCGCTCAGCATAGTTCTTTCTTTCTAAACGATCCACAAAAGGTTAATACGGATTCTTGTTGTATGTAATAGAGGCTGCTTCCTAGAATTCCAAAATCCTCATGACAGTACATTTTTCAAAACTTCTCCTTTTACAGTTCCAATGAAAAGAAACAAGCAACGAAGGTTTTTTGCTACCAAGGTACATGTTCAAATGTAAATGAGATAAAAAAATAGATTGACCAAAGTCGTGACTTTGATAAGTTTTAAAACCACTGCGTTTGAGTTCTGTTTATTGTTTCGATAAAATTTGGTAAACATTAAAACACATAGTCTTATGCATTTTTATAAGTTTCCATTCTGAATAACCGGAGTGGTTCATGAATCTCGCTAAAAGGAAATTTGAAAGATCGTATAGGCAGTTGCTTTCCAATAATAGTCAAAAATATCAAAATTTAATCGATTCCTCGTGGAGGGAGACATCTGTAGATAATTGAAATGACGTGAGTAATCATTAACTAAAAATACGAATGTATATGAGAACTTGGAGAACCTTTTCCCAAAGACCAGCTATTTACCGTATGTTCTTCAAAATGAATATTTATCGCCTTTTCGATATTTTTGTAACTTTTATGAACATGAACCTCATAAAACCAATAAGAAAACTCTGGAAAGAACGTAATTCTTTATAATCTAATTTGAAGGGTTTTCCATGATTTCAGTCATTATCAGCACAATAGAGCACGCCCGAAAACAAGGATTTACAGGTACAAAAAATTTATGACCTTTTTTGTTAAACTTCTAATATTGGCTAATGTTGTAGTTTTCATAATCCTTAAATCTGCTGCACTGGTGAACGAGATCGACTGATTAGAACTGATTTTTTCTGCATTTACATTTTTTTCCAAAACGAGTTTATCAGCAGTTTCTGATGGTGATTTCTCGGTTTTCCATCATGCCTCCAATTGATTGTTGTATACTCAATTGGGGTGTGTTTGCTAGGAGGTCTTTTGAGATTCTGAATGCAAATTCGAGGTTAACATGAATAATTTGACGAAGTCGATCCACATGGCACAAATATTAGGAATACCTTAAATTTCTGGTAATCAAGATAATCTTCATAAATTTGTGAGAATTTATAAAATCACCATAAACCACCAAAAACTTTTGGACATTTTCAAACATTCTACATTTCCGTTTTTTGACAATCTAATAAATTACGAGACTCGGAAAAATCCATGAAATTATCAAATTTTTTCGGAATATTCGGCATTGAAACATTTTGCTCCATATTAGTGCTGGAAAAAATTATGCATGTGAGAGGTGTGAAAACTGTTTTTGCTCAAATGATGTTTTCAATAAGCAGTCAGCTTATAATCGGCTCCGTCTATGGTTTTTTTCGATTCCACCCGCTTCATATATTTTTTTCGACCAAAAACCTCAGTTCTACGCGTCTGGCACACGAACTACTATCAGAGCTGCATTCTATCACCGTTATAGAATCCATTACTTTCCGCACGATAAACATGCTTCCAAAAGCGAATATTCATGGCATTCATAACAAAGAAATTTTCTCTTGACAGTGGTGACGTTCGAGAGATGAAAAAACCTGTTTCTGTAGCTCATGCATGTTTTTTGGGCATATTCGATTCGCTTTGCAGCTGCGGTTTCGCGGTGTTTTGTGTCATTCACAAGTTCCTTCCAGTTTGAGTTTTCACGGTATCAACCTGCAAAGTAGGGAGGCCGGCGTTCGCATGTTCTCCCACCCAAGAAAGGTGCTCGCTGCTCTCCTGCACTCGCAGTTGCTTCTGGGCTCTTGCGCTTATCAGTGATTCTTCGTTGCGTTCTGCGTGTGGACAGTGGTTGTCTCTCCATCTCACACTGCCCCTGCAGGCAGACGGATCGTCTACTTGGATCAGCATTCTTCATCGACCGTCCAGATCGGGTCCATTAAGCATTCACCCAAGGCGTCTGTGGCAGGATTCGCTTGTGGTAAGCCACACTGACGAGTTCCTCACAAGCGGACCCGGGGCGAAACGCCTGTAGTCGAAATAACTACCAACCCAACTACTCTATTTTCTGGTCGTGAATATAAGTAGCGTCCTTCCTCTCTTTTTGAGCGTGTCATCGATCATTTTACAAAGCATCAGATACAAATTGTACAATTCCTCGTGAGTAATGATGCTCAGCAATTTTCGAATATTTTTGATTATTTGCGTTAGTCAACTTCTTTAATCAACTAAACATAAAAAACAAGTGACTAATCCAAATTTCGCTCACTGGATTTTCCATCCTTCGGAAGTTCCGGAATGATTCTGCATGTATTCAAATGGAAATTTTATTTCGTCTGCCTGCAGAGCCAGGCGCGAATTCTTTCTAACGGTTCTGTGCCTTTGCGCAATCAGAATGATTTCGCATCGATCGGAAGGGGAATCAACCAATCGTTTGTTAGGAACAAACAAGAAGCGCACTGTTCGCGATCAACACTCCTGATATATAATTATAGGAACAGAAAAATCAGAGTTAATTGAACTCATTTGTAATGAATTTTGGAATTGAACAGATTTGTTGCGATTGGATTGATAAAACTTTCTTTGGAATCAAATGGAATAGATCCAGAATAAATCAGAAACAATTTTCGGATTCTCACGTAATGAAACAGATTAAATTTCTTGGAATCAAAATGACATAGACGGAGTCATTTTGATTCCGAATGAGTCCAAAACTTCCACCAAGAAAGTGGACAGTAGATAGGAGACTCATGTGAAAATGTCTACTTTCCGTACTTGTAACATAATGTAATATTCTAGGACTCACAAAATGGCTATAATATCCTTACTCAGCGCTGCTGTTGCCATATTTCTCTTTCATACTGAGATCGTCAAGTTCGGTTCGTCGAATAATGATGTTAATGGTTCGGGTAGTTTTTTTCCTATAAAAGATATCATAATTGACGCAGTCCTTGATAATCTTCAAGAACAGATAAAGCAATTTGCCACTCTCAGTAAGTAAGACATATAATTTGGACTTTTTTGCATCAGCGGTATGATTTTCAATTTCTCTTTTTTCTCATTTCCAAAAATTGTACTTATTTATGTTTCTTTCCACAGAGCTCGTATGATTCCTAACTTTCCTTTTTTTATTCACACAACTTGTACTGATCTAGTTCTCTTCTCTTGCATAATAAATTCTGGATTAATTTCTAGATCATAAGCAAACATTTTGAATTAAAACACTCAAAAAAGGGTTTATCTATAAACCTGGACTCTTTTGTTTGACAAAACTAAGTTCATTTGGATGATAAACTGAACTATGTTGGAAACAAGAAAATTTATTGTTATTTTGGGAATTTTTTCCTGCTTAATGGGTAAATTGATCAAAATTCATGTTCTAAGAGCAAATAAAAAGTACTATATCCTAGAAGTTCTATAATTATGTTCTAATCCTCTAAGAGGAGTTTCCAACGTTCACTAATGAAAAACATAAAATTACTCAGATTTAATATTATATTTCAAATTGTACTATATAATCATGTTTCTAGCCTTTTTTCATATTGCAATACTTTTTTTATTCAAATAAACCATATGCCGATTTTTCATTTGACGGTTAGAGCAATATTTTTCTAATTTTGGCCATTATCTGATTGCGAGCTTTACAGCAGGACGTCATAAGATTACTCTTTCAGGGAACTTTTTATTTCTTTATTCCAATTGGACTTTGAGAAGCTTCCATAAATTGATCGCAAGTGTATTAAATGGTATTTATAAAATGTATATTCTAACTTCAGGAGAGGTAGCCCAAACTCTTGATGCTCCAAATCAGGAAAGCTCCGTTACTGATGGTGAGAAGGTAAGGAAGGAAGCTGATCGAGGTGAACTCAGTCATTTATCTAAAGTATGGTCTGGGAAAAGCCTTATTTTTATTTTAACATTGTTCCTTTCCTGTCCCGCAAGCAGTGAAAGGGCATCTGACGTCGAATAAGTAAAGTTTTTCCTCTACCATTAGGTTAGCAACATATCTCTCTAACATCATATTGGGGAATGCATGTTTGCATATCTAAATAGAAATGAGTTCTCCTGAATGAATTTTATTTCTCCTGAATAGATTGTTCATTTTGTAACGAGCCTCCCGAACCAAATTGTCTACCTGTGGTATCTCGCCTGCTTCAAACTCTCAAAAGTGCAGCATCTCTTCCCCTAGAAAAATTCAGAGTCGATAAATGTTATTCATGGAAATGATTCATGACAAATGCCTCCCCCTTTTCATAAGTCCTCTGAGGGGGGGGGGGGCGCTTCTGTGACTTCATGGAAATAATATAGGTCACATATCTAAAAATAATAGATCGAGTTTGTGAGAGATACTGCACTCTTGCAACTTTGGAAGGGAGAGCAATTCCACAGGTAGACGATTCGGTTCGGGGGGCTTGCCACAAAACTGGCAATCTACTCGGGAGAGATGCCACAAGGGAGAGTTGCCACAGGTGAGACCTGACGGAGACGAGTCTTGCCACATGCGACTCGATTTGAATTCTTAACATGCAGCTTTTACCATATGTAAAACACTTTTAGTGCCAATTATTGAAGCTTTGCTTCTTTTGGGAGGGTATATACTCTGAGCGAGGCCAGCTAACTGAGAAAAACGGGAACACACCGTTCGCGTCACGTTCAATGCGACTGAAAATGTCTGAAGCATGGCACCCACACAGCTCTCTCTCTCTCTCCCTCCTGTTCTGGTGTAGTATATGTATAACGAGTGAAGTATACATCACACATTTGATACTTGCCGTATGCTGATTGATGCAGATGATTGAATGTTCGTAGTATGTTTGTAGCGCGATTCAATAAAGTGGTGAAAGATTTATTTAATTACTATATTAAAATAAATTGTATACTTCATATATCATTGACTAGAGGGTAATTCATGCCTACATATTACACTTGAAACTGACAAACTTTAATAATATAACTTCTTTGAAATATTAATCTCCAATTGCGAATGACTTTATACTTCCTGTTCCAATCTTTCTTTTACTGGCGTGCATGTATGCATAGATTGAGGGGATAGCTGTTTTCTTCCAACCGATGAATGAAATAACAATCAAATTTATGTTTTTATCCTAACGCGAAAGAGCAAAGCTCCTGTCGGCGGTCCCGCGACCGCTCTATTTATATTTTTACTGTGCGATGCGTAAATCATTACTCAGTGTATCATGCATTCTTCTTAAATTTTTTACAGGATAAACAATTTTATAATAATTTATTATGTTTCTTAATTTCAGTATGACGTGACAAGGTTCGAAAAGCTCTGCAGTGGAGGAACCTTACTTCCTGCAGTTATCCAGAAAGAATTGAAATGCCGATACGTCGATAATGGTGTTCCATTTCTCAAAATAGGACCATTGAAAGAAGAAGAAGCCTATCTGAAACCTAGAATTGTTATATACCACGATGTTATCTACGAAGAGGAAATAGAGGGTATCAAAATATTGTCTGAGCCCAAGGTCAGTAGAACATTTGCATTTTTTCTGAATTCACATTTTCGAAAAATGAAAAACATAGATGTGAAATATGTAGTTCAGTGAATTTGATGGTTGAAGTCATCAAACAATAAATTACATAGGATAACAAATCCAAGACGTTCCGCTTTTTGACACACATTATAAGAGTGAATATTTTTGCTTCTCTGCAGTTAAGACATGCAGAAATTTCAAACGAGAAGGGTGAAATGAAAATTTCTGAAGAAAGAACTGCCAAAAGTGCCTGGCTATATGATGCTCAAATGCAAGGTTTGGAGCTTCTGACACGTCGAGTGGAGCATATGACAGGTTTGACTACCGACACAGCCGAAGGACTTCAAATTGCTTATTACGACATTGGCGGCCTTTATTTAGAACATTACGATTACGCGGAAGTGAGTAGAGTAAATAAAAACATATTAAGGTCACATCAATACTTTATTAGTACAATGGGGACTTAATACTCTTCCAGGAGGATGACATCGAGTTCTTCGTTGGAATGGGAACAGGAAATCGCCTTGCCACGGTTTTGTTTTATGTAATTTATTGCAGTTATTTTGAACAATTGGTTTTTTTAAAACTATAATATGATTTTTCGCAGGTATTGACGAAGAAACAAAAATTCATACGCTTTCGATTAGACAAAAAAAAAATTAAAATATCCTATGATAAAAATTATTCTTATCTGAAAGCTTTCCTGGCTTAAAGTATTTCAACCCCGACAAAATCGCAAACCACACGAACCTGACTCATGAATCGCGTTCAAAATCTTAAGATTTCAATTTCTACTAATAAGTCTGTTACTTCAAAAATTTTATGAACCAGTTCATTCCGAATATTTTTATCAAAAGTTACCATTCAAAAATTGCGATTCGGTGTTCTGCTCAAAGCAGGGCTAACCACTAGCAGTTTCAATGCAGGTTATATGAAAGAGAATTCAGTTGTTTTGGGAACATATCCCAGTGAGCCGAATAATTTTCTGGGAATGATTATATATATTTATTAAGCAATTTTTAAAAACTTTGTGCGGTACCAGAAATCCAAACATCAATCCAATTTGACTAATGCGCCTCATCTTCATTATATGTGAGGTCATCTGAAGAAACCTTATACAATTAATTTCGAAACCTGAAAAATTCAATTATTCCTACACGGGAGGCTTAGAAATTAGAACTGCTTGAATAATTATCAAAGGTTCCAATTTGAAACTGCAATTCCGTTCGGAAAATGAAATAAAAGATATTTTCTAGTACCTCATATAGCCTCAGAATATTTCCGGTTATTTCTCGATTTTCTACTCTAGTTTTCATGTTTTTGACCCTGATGCGCTGGTGGTATCCTCCTCTTTTTTCAAATTCCAACTTCTTGATTTCGTTATAAGAATGAAAACAAAATTTCCTGTTTCTGATACTACTGTTTGGATTTGGAGGCAGAAGGACATAGACATTTCAATAAATTTTCAAGGAGTTAATCATTTATATATCTAAAAGAAAATAAATTCCTCAGCTGAACGACGTCACGGGAGGAGGTGGTACAGTTTTCACTCAGTTGAACATCACTATACGGCCTAGGAAAGGTACCGCACTATTCTGGTACAACCTCAAAAGAAATGGAGAAGGAGAGGAATTAACTGAGCATGGAGCATGTCCAGTACTTTCCGGAACAAAATGGAGTAAGCATTTATTAGAAATATTGAATAGAAAAGTAGATACATATTCAATTTGAATCTGGTCACCAAATTTTCCGAAATCATCATTATATGATCCAGAAATTTCATGATCTTAAATTCAGAATTGACGAAAACGGCCGCCTGTTTATAAAATAGCATCTTCAAACGCTTAAATTTATCTGACCTCATAACTATGACCTACGTACACACCAACGAAGCTTTGGAGCCACTTGGATCATTCAAGTCTTTTGAGACAATATCAAATAGGATATATATATATATATATATATATATATACACGTTTACACGGTTTTTACCACTTAAAGCCGAATCAACAAATTTCTCAAATGAAATATTCATCTCAGTGAGTACTTGTACAACGATAAAAAATGTAGTGTAGAAACGATGTTTTATTCAATGCGCTTGGATGAATTTCCGGACCGGTCAGACCTTCGTTTTCTCTCGAACTGCGTACACGTACGTATTTTGATGCGTAAATCATGAATATGATGGTGAACATAAGCAGAAATTTTATTTATATGACGAAAACCTGAAAAAAACTCATAAAATTATGTTCCATCTATTTATTTCTGTAAATCATGGAAATTTAAAGTAATATTTCAGAAAAAGTTGTAAGAACAAATGCTTCGCAGAGTGATTCTGTGACCTGTCACAAGTGTATCATCCAACCCCCCGCAAAATTTTGTAGAAGGTAGAGTTGTGACCTACATTACTTATATAACCAGTCAAAAAGGTGACTTCTTATATCCCCCCCCCCCCTCCCAGCCCTCACTACTCTTCTTCTACATTCCACAGGAGCATGAAGGGCCCCACCCCGTGTTTTGGCCCACAAAAATTTTAAGGCGGACCCCTCGAACATCATCGAATATCTCCATATAAATTGAATAGACGCGAAATGTCCATTTTAATGTTGATTATAATTAATCTGCTGCTGCTGGCTTTTGTCGGAGTCGAGTTTGTATTAGACTGAGGGCTGCGGTTTCGCGGTGTTTTGTGTTCTTCACAGGTTCCTTCTAGTTTTGAGTTTTCACGGTATCAAACGGAATGCGTGGGAAGGCCGGCGTTCGCACGCCTTCCCACTCAGGGCTAGTGCTCGCTATTCTCTCCGGCAGTTAGTGACTTCTCAGCCTTTGGCGCTGACCGGTGGGTCTCGTTACGTCCTAGGTGGTGGACGGTGGTTGACGTAGCTGTGCTCAAACTGCCCCTGCAGGCAGACGGGCTTTTTCTTCGTGCGTTCCAGCTATTTACGGACTACCCCTGTAGGCAGACAGGCGTTTGTGAGTGAATTCCTGCAAGTAGACGTTATCGCGTCGCTGTTCGGACTGCTACTGCAGGCAGACGGATCATCGACTGATGAAACTACATGGGACAGGTTGTACGCTCGCTGTCTTATTGAATTTATTTGACTTTCCCGACTCGATCGTCTTCTGGGGTTGTCGGAAGTGATAAGTCCAGGGTTGTCCAACGACAGGTTGATGCGCTTCTCCTTTCTTCCCCTTCTCCGAGCGCTTCATCGAGAATTCTCTCCTCGTTCGCTACGGGCTTTGTCTATTGTGAGCCTGACGGAGCCTATGCAGCCTGAAGCAAACAGGTGCAGAGCTCACAGACCTGAAACGCCGCAACGATGCCGCACGAGGGGAATCTTCCCCCGCCAGTCGCCACTCATCGGCC